>JAPMOR010086123.1:0-92669 GCA_026543865.1 Argiope aurantia
AGACTGAATGGGATCCGTCCTGACAACTCGAAAACTAAAGCTAAATCGCAGCGAATTTTTCAAGGTATAAGTACAGTTTTGAGTAACCCAATACTTCGACACGATTTATATATATTTGCATAATTTATATAACCTGGTCTACGTCAGTTCTGAATAAAGTTACGGCAAAAAGAATTTCCGATTAGATAGTCTTAGGCCATTGGTGCAAGTAGGTCGGTTAAAAATTGTATTAGACAATTTGACAAATAAATTTTCTTTACAAATTATATACAAAGTGAGTATATTTAAATATTGGAGTATTAATTCACTGTATTGTATTGTATTCCAATTTACAGGTCCTATAAAAAATAGTTTAATGTTATATTCATTTCAGATTATTATTTCTTTATAATTCAATATTTATATTTGTAAGCAAGGAAACCATTATTTTTTCCCAATAATTGCATTATTTTAGCTATTTTCTTCCTGATATATATTTTAAATACGTACATCTATTCACAAAGTTATTAAAATTAAAAATAGTTAGCCGAAATAAATCATTAATACTTTGATTAAGTTAAAAAGTGTTCAAGTAGGGATTCATAATGTTCATTGTCTAGTGCCGTAAAAATGTACGAATCTGCCTCCGAATACCTGATAAGTGAAAATTTATGAGTTACATTTCTGACACGAACAAAAGATTTTTAAAAAATGAAACAATGTTAAATTAGATTCAAAAATTAAGTAGAAACAATTTTTGAATGCTTTACTCACATTTATGTGCATCTGCATAATTTAAAAAAATAATATATAGTGTAAAATTAATTGTGTGAACAGTTACCCGAGAACTTTTTTGGAATGGACATTTCAATTTTAATTATTCTGTCTTTATCTTAAAGCGGTTTTACTTTTTAAATTGATGAAATCACCATTTAGTATTCTTTTACTGAGAATGCTAATGTTGGAAAACAGAAAATATCGAATGTTGAACCTTCGAAATCGTGATGTAACCGTTGGGCTACAGAAAATATTGCGTGTTTTGTATTATATCTTCACATCCTATTATATAGCAAAAGACCGTAACAGTCCAGTCAAAAGCTATAATATGTTGTGTAATCTATAAAATGTAGCGAATTCTACTGACAACCGAAGTGTATCTATTTAGGCTCTTAGTCTATATACTTGTCTACAATGATTAAGAGAACAGTTCCATAGTATAAAATGATTTAATAGAGAAAAAAAATTTTTTTTAACGTAGAACGCAGTACATCCAAATTCTATTGAATGTGGATGCAATTATCCAATTTAACAAAGACAATCATAAAAACTTAAGGGAAAATTCTTAACTCTTCCATTTAATTTCTATTTATTTTTAATTAAGATTTGTCATTCAGGCAGATTTCCAGCCAATCACATAAGTTTCTATATTCTTTTACGTAGAAAAATTCATTATTCTTATCACTAACCCCTTTCCAATTAAAGGGCAGGGAAGAGGGGTCCTGCAAAGGGAGTGTCTCCGATTCGACCAATCCGATTAGTAGTCGGTTTTCTGACCAATGCATGCACTTGGCAACCCTAAATGTTAACAAAAAGGGTAATTTATCTTTATATAAGTGAAAAGTAAAATTTCGTTCACATTGGCGAAATTTTCATTTCCCTCCAAATAATAATAAAAAAAATCAGCCAAGTGACCATGAAACGCAGATTTTCTGAAACTGGATATTGAAAGTTTCAGGGGTAAGAAAGCGTTTCAAGCCGAGAAAACGGAGTGGAATCCAGAAACCGTTAAAAAATTGGTATTATCAAGAACGCTTTTGTTGTTGTTACCGTTCAAGCTAATGATCAAATACTTCCTTCATAACACATAACGAACAGCAAGAGTATTCGATGAAAATATGATATTAAAACGGAATTTGGTACTACAATAAGAAGATTGAGATTTACAGCACGAATTATAATTTATTACTCATTCATTGACACAAAATTATGTGCACACGTGTACACATATAAAAGGGTATAATATAATTAAATTTAACCTTGTATAAGATGTATTTGTGTGCGTCAGTGCCCGGGCTCAAACCAAACAGTTTTAAAGACTTTTTTTTGTAAGTATTTAATTCAAAATGTTTACTTGTACCAACATGGGATAGCTAGGTATCTGAAGAAATACTTTAAAAGGAAAATGGAACTACAAAAGTTGAGAAAAAGTGCACAATTATTATCTTAAAAGTTGGATATTTACCATTATTGTTGTGAATTTAAAAAAATTGAATCGTTTATTAGTTATAATGGTAATAATGTGGGTGTAAAAAACATCCTTCTTTCCCTGGTGAATAATCGATTGGTTCGAATGTTTCAACTGGTGTCATTTCTAACTTCCATCCTTCCTTTATCACACCGTATAGAATCTTATTTCGTAAGATGAACACAGCCACGCCGTAATTTTTGGACTTGATCGTTATCAGTGTACATCAAGCTATTTAATTCTTCGCTAACATTTGATGCTACTGATGCCTTTTTACTTTAATATATTAATAAAGGACTCGATCAAAGTTTAAAGCTCAATTTCGAGATTTTAATGGATGTCCAAAATCAACCTCTTCAAAGCTTGAAAAAAAAAAATTCGAATTTATAACTGTCTTTTTAAAGAGGATACCTCAAAAAAAAAAAAAAAAAAACGGATGAAACGGACTTTATACAAAAATTGTAGAAATTAAACAAATATTCAACAAATCCTAAGAAGAGAAATACGTCCATAGATCCATAATTTAGTTTCATATTTAAATACATCTTTAATCTATATATTAAAAGTTTATTTTGGGTTTAGATTTTATTTTCGAGTTTCATATTATATATTCATTTGTTATGAATCATGTCTGTGGCATTCATGTTTGGACATAATTAAAGAGATATTACTGTAAATATTGTAATGACAAAGTGAATATAATGGAAAAAAAAAACCAGGATACAAGCTGATCGATCATATTTGATGAAGAGTTAATATTGTTCTAATATCTCATAATTCATTGTATTTTAAAAATTTGTCAATTAATAGCAGTTTTCCAATCCACCTGCCATAGAACCTTGTCAGAATTTCGTCATTAATCCTTCAAAGCATCGTGTAGCCCTTTGGCCACACGTATTTAATTCCATTTAAAAGCTTCACATAACTGCTTTAAAAGGGCCTAAATGAGCCTTGGAAATCTTTTTTTATATGCTTTTAAAAGACCAAACAATGGCACTAGAATTAGATTTAAATTTGAAACTTGGAAAAACACCAAGATGGCTGTTGTACAAAGAATTCTACAATTAAAAATACTATCAAAATATTTTTTCTTGCAATTTAAAAAATATATATAATTAAAAATTGACTTATTTTTATTGCAAAATTTTTTATACTGTAATTTGTATCTTTATACTGTAATTTATATTCTTTAATTCATAATGTAGCTATATCGAACATTATTCAATTTCACAAAAAAATAATTTTAAAAAATTATAATTTTCTAAAATTATATGCAGCTATTCAAAACTTTTTAAATAAAAAAGTCATGCATTTTACGAAGTTGAAAAGTTAAAAAAAGTTCGAAGTATGAAAATCCCCTTCAGCTGAAGGTTAAAATTTAGTTAGATAGCAAAAGCGATCTTTGTTTAGTTATTATCAAGATCGACAACATGCGACTTCAACAGAAGTCTCCAGTAGCATAATTTCAGAAAATATTTTTAGAAATTCAGAAAAAAAACAACATGATTCTGACTGAATAATACTTACGCCAAAAACCTAAGGAGAAACAGCTGCCTTATATGCTTATCGAACGCTTGCTAAACAATCAGCTGAACAAATAATGCATAAAGGATTTGGATGAAACTGACGAAATTGAAACTGTCCGTCAATGAAAACTAATATCACGATTTCGACTCGGAAAACAAGATAGAAATCAAATAGGAAAAATTGTTATTCAAAACATTAATGGATGATTGTCATATGTGGAATCGAGGATTTGCAAGTTCTAAAAAAGAGATTTTACCTAAAAAAAAAAAAAGGAAAGTCTTAAGCCGAAACACTAACATAATAATATCTTGGGAATTATTCGTCTGTTAATTCAACACTTTAAAAATTAGAATTAGAGCAACGATGACTTTCAAACAAAATGTTATGTCATTGCATTAGATACTTGTTTCGCGAAAAATTTATTTAAAAAACAGAATAATACATGGATATAAAGCTGACATCATTAAGAATTAAATTTTTTTTTGGATATGACTATTTTAATAATTATTTTTATGCGATAATACATTTCAACGTTGAAGGAAAGGTTAATAAGATTTTAGTTTAAAAAAATTAAGTAAAATTTTGCAACACTCTCATGACGAGCACTTACTACAGAAGTTGTAACTACCGGCCGATTTTTGCAGTTCAAATCAACAATCATCCCTGTAGAGCGTTTCGATGATATTTACTTTCTTGTATATGAAGTATAGGAGAAAGCACTGTAATCGTCAAAAATTCGAACTCGAGATTTTGACGGATCTTTACGTTCCAAATCTCCCCGAATTAAAAAACACATTTTTGGAAACTATATCTATATGGCTCATCCGCCCAGCTATCCGTCAACCGTTTAGCTATGTTTTGAGCTGGACGGATGAAATTTGGAATACTTCTTGATATCAATTTTTTAGATTTCAATCAGATTGTGAACAAAATCCATTCACAGGAAATCTGTCCATTTGTCCGAATATAAGTTAACACGATAACTACAAAACGAAGAAAGCTAGATGGATGAAATTAATTTGACAGCGGAAGCATAGATATGTCAAATTTGAAGTCAAATCTGTTCAAAGGGTTTGTCTATCTGTCTGTCTTCACAAGCATGTAAACGAGATAACTAAAAAATGGAATAAATGAAATTTAGTATGTACTCTTGCGACTACAACTGTAGTTCTGAATTAAACTGGTTTCAGTTGGTCTGAAAAAAGGCATCCGAAATGCTCATTCGGTTTTCTGGTACTTGGGTATTAACCGCATCCCAATGATTAATTGCCAAAAAAGAATACCACCGAAGATGGCATGGTAATAGGCTGTTTCGCAATCATTGTTCGCCAACAGCATGTGATTAATAATACACAATTTTTTAATTAGAGTATGCAAGAAAGTTTCGGAGAGACCACTCCCGCTGGTTATCATGTATATAGCATGACGCAAGTTACATATTGTATATCAGTTGAGAAACAAAATATATTTTGTTTAAAATATGTGAAAATATTCTTCTCAAATTAGATATAGCATACAATTGTTATCTAAAACAAGATTCAAGACTCGATAATTTTACTTTATTTGTTTAAATGTTTTTGGCTGGATTGAAAATCAACTTCATCCTAATTAAATTCGTTCTCAGGATTAACAAAATGAATAAATATTTAGAACAAGCGTCTGTTGATTATTATAAAATGATTTCTGTTAATTTGTTAAAATTAATCTGCCTTTAAAAAAAAATCTTTTTCGAGATCCTAAAAAATTGCTGCAAATTCATCCCGAATTAAAAAAAAGAAAAGCACAGTTTTCAATAACTAAAACGAAGATTAGTTTGTAATATGCTAATTCAAACGTTAAAATTATAATGCAGAACTTATATAAATAGAGAATTTTGGCGCCATGTTTAAGATTTCATATTTAAGCTCTAAATGAACATAGTTTTCATCTAGAGATAAAAAATAATTTTCAAATAATATACATAAGATAACTAATATTTTAATAATTATGTGCAATTAAAAAAGAATCTCGAAACTGAAATGTGGAATGGTAATTTCTGAAATTTCACTATCCTATATAATTATTTCAAAATTTTATATTAAAATATAGTATTTAATGTAAAATGTTTCATTTAAAAAAACGCGAAGGAGGAGAACAAGCATTATAAAATAATTAATACAATTTGCAATAAATAATAAAAGCTTTCTTTATTTCCATACTAGCCGCCTTTGGCGACCAGCCGGTTCGCCAGTATTACCGCTCGCTACAATTTTCAATTAAATTTTTTAAGTAACTGGTCTCTTAAAGGATTCTCAAACAAAACATTTTTAATCTTCAAATTTTGATAGTCATACCAAACTTATATTGTTTAGATTGTTTCGTTCAATTTACTATATATATTTTGCTAATTTGCTGCCATTTCCGGTAAAACTTCAAATTTAATTAAAAATGTAAATGACGAAATTGCAATTAATATTAAGATATTTTTTAATAAAACCAAGCATTTTATTTTATTAATCATCTGTATTGTTATTTATTAATCGTTATTATTATTGAATATGAGTATTGCAAAGAGAATCGCTCGGGATTTAAGTCTTATGTTAAATACAAAATATTTTTCATAGTTTATGTAATATCTCAAACAATAATTCAACAAAAATTTCTGAGATTCAGTATAAAATTCAGTATTTAGTTTTGCTTTCAAAAGGATTGAAATGAAATCAATAATAATATTTTGTTCCTGCTTATAAATATATTTCAAAAATTATGAAGTCTAAATTTAATGCAGTAAGGTATCATATTCTGATAAATATTCTGGACACACCAAATTTTAAATAAATGAATGAATGTTTCTATTTTCCATGATCAACTAAGACTTATTTATAAAGTTTTAAATGTTAAAAATTTAGAAAAACTCACCATTTTCATAATCTTAGGCCAATTAATCTTGAGAAACTTGCGCGCTTATTGGCGTATTTTCTTTGAAAAGATCGATGAAAAATCTGAAATTATCCTTTTTTTATTGAATAGTGATATTCAAATCTTCATAAATCAGTCAGTTTAAGTGATTTGAAATTAACTCTTAAAAGTCAGTGATTTAGTTGATTGGAAATTAATTCTATGACCACCATAAAATCTGTGCTTTCTCCTTAATATCCGATCGAATAAAACATCACATACAAAAGTACTACATAGAAGAAACACATCAAAAGTAAACATAACATTTCAATAGTTGCCAAAAACAAAAGAGAGAAAAATGCAATTAATAAGCAGACGATATTTAGAAAAGTACAGATATTTAGACTGGAAAATGAAATTATCTGAAATTAAAAACACGCGCAGACGATATTTACAAAAGTAAAAATATTCAAACCTGAAAAGGAAAATATATGAGTTATTCCATGAATAAATGCCATAAGTTTGTTTACATCTTCATTATTTTATGAGTCGTTGAACATCAAAATGGGTCCGGGACTGAATAAACACCCTGTATAGAGAGTGTAAAAGATCATAAAATAATTTTTCTTGAATTTATTTTTTAGAAAAAATAATATTTCATATTTGTTTCATTTCTTACAGACACTTGCCAAAAATTATAATTTTGCAGATTTCATTTCCAAAAAGATTTAATTTATTTTCAGTTAGAGCTTTAATCAATGTGATGGCAACCATTTGAAAAAAGCTATTTTTTTCTCAAGAATGCGAAACGTGCTTAATCCTCATTTTTATTTTTGACGAAAAAAAATATTGAAAAACATAGTTAAAATATTTATTTAAAAATTCATTAAAAATAGAAATTTGTATTTAAGATTAAAACAGTAGTATCATTTAAAAGATAAATTTTTTATCTTTAACTTCATGTAAAAATCTTTTTTGTGCGGTAATATTTTCGGCAGTTATAGCAGAAAAATGTCAAAATTTCGCTTAATTTTTAAATAAATAAAATTCTAGTTAAAAATTCGAAAAAATAACCCCCAGGTGCACATTCCCGGCCTCCAAGGTATACACGTGCCAAATTTGGTAGCTGTAGGTTGAATGGTCTGGTCTGTAGAGCGCCAACACACACACACACACACACACACACACACACACATTGAGCTTTATTATAAGTATAGATATAGATAAGCTTAAATTTTTTATAGCAAGAAAAATTGATCTTGGTTGAAGATCAAACCGACACTGATAAAGGATTGTCACAGTAAATCAGTAATTTAAAGCTTGAATAAAATAAGCAGCATTTAAGTTTTGGTTATCGACTATATTTGCAATTTGATACATTTGATTTGCGAGCAATACTTTCTGCAATATATATATATATTTTTTCATTTATGCGAAGAGAAAATATTGTAATTGTTAAAATATTCAAGTTCGATGAATAGTAGATCTTTTAGATTCAGACCTCCGCAAGTTCGAACAAAAATTTACACCTGCATTATGACAACATATACACAAGATAGATGACAAGACAAATTAGATAGAAACTTAGGTTTTAGCACCAATATTTCATATTTTTGATGTTATCTGATCGCAAGAACCTTATTTATCCAAGAGCATATAAATACGATAATTCAAAAACGACACAAGCTAGATGGATGGCATTTGATATGCAGTTTTATCAACAGATTTGTATCAAATTTCGGATTAAATGCGTCATTTGGTTGACCATCTGCCAATCAATCAAGTCTACGTATGCGAATGAATTTGAAAACCACACTACCAAATAAAAATTTTGTATATAATCTAATCATCCAAATTGTATATTTTATCAAATTTTGAATCCACTTTGTAAAAGGAAAGGCATCCAAATGACTTTCACTATACTGCAGACCATAAGAACGCAACATATTGTAAACGTATAGATTAACGTAGAAGTCGCTTCTTCAGACTTAATTTGCCGACAACGGATTGCTGCCAAATTCAGAAAAAAACCGAATAATTCACTTCTATTCAAATGACTGTATAGTCCCAAGGGCAACAGAAGGACAGGGAGTGCCCAGAGATGTGTCCGAAAAGAATTTGAAAGGGGAGAGGGCATTTTCGGTTCTATGCCAAAGAATTTCAACGAATTTCTAAAAACGTAGGAAGGACTTTTACATTTTCTAACCGATGGAAGGAAGGTAAAACATCCGAAGATTAACATTTTTCATACATTAACCCTAATACTATGCATTATCCATCCATGGCATTAACCTTACATACTTTAACTATCAAAATATATTAAATAACTTAATGTTTAATACATTTAAATTGATAATTAAAATATGCTTATAAATTTTAAGAAATCTTGATAAATCATTGTCTCGAATGAAAAAAAATAATTAAAGTATAAGAATAAACGGGCAAGACGGCATATTGAAATTGATGAGTAAGTCATCTAATCATACTGCATAGTTTAAATTTTTTTTTGTATTACTTATCTTGAACTAATATTTAATTTCTTGTCGAGAATAATGATAATAGCTCAATTAAAAACAAATAAGAGCTGATGACATTGAACTGCTACAGTTTGCAGGCAATTTATCAGCTTATAAATATTCAGTTACAAGGAAATGCTGAAAATTTTGTTTATGAAAATCATGTCAATGCGACGATACTGTCACTTCTTGAAATTGCAAGCTATGATTCAGAAAAGTCAACGATTAAACAGGAAAGGAGATTAACGGTAAGATGCGTAAAAAGATGTAAAAATTTAGTTCATAAGGAATTGTTGATATTTAGCACTTTAAAAAATGAATGGACAAGATCCAGAAAGGCATTTTTTTTAATTATTAAAATGGCAAAATGAAATGGTTAATTTTGTAGGCAAATATGAATGGTGGAACTAAATGTGTTCGTGTTAATTCGAAATCATAAGTGTTTAATTCGAATTCATCGGTAATTCAAATATTTCTCTAATTTCTTGACTTTCCTGTTAACTTAATGTCACATCATTTGCCATTGGCATTTACTTTGGCAAATTCAAAGTTATAATTAATCACTGCTGAAAACTTGTTGGGAGCTTTATTGTACCAATTGTTTAATGCAAAGTATCGTATATTATCTATTATTTAATTTCTTATTATTTGTTACATCTCATTCATTAAAATAGTTAATATTTTAATTTTATCGCGGAATTAATGAAATTTTAACTACGAATTTTTCATCTAACAATATGCATGGATTAATTAAGAGCCATTAATTAAAACACCATAAACATCTATTGATCAGTATGGAGTTTTCGACCCTTTACTCTTTTGTCGGGTTGTTGAACTTAAATACTCGGCAAAGCCTATATGATGCTTTTAAATTATAAGCAAAGAGTATGTATTAAAAGTAAACCGAGTATGCTATTTCAAAAGTTAGTAAAATAAATACAATACATTGCGCTTTTGTTACTGCTATAAGCTTGTATTAGTAGAATAAAGAGAATTTTGATAAAAAATACGCCGATTGGATGCGTTTGGTTTCATATAGAATAAATAATCTCTAATCTTTGTGTTCAAATATGTTCTGTATTGCTTAAATATAGTTAATTTACTCTATCAATCAAATTTATGAATATATTTAATTCTCTAGAAATTCACGTCCAGAGATTATGGCGGATATAGGGGGGGGGGGAAATTGTGGTTCCTACGGTGCGCATGTACACTTAGAGTCGACTGAAAGTTCTGTAACAAAAAGGTTAATTTTGAACTAGCCATCTTGGGCAACCAGCTTGTTCACCCAGATCGACTTTATGAGCTATTAAATATTAATGTGGAATGCATATTTTTTAAAAAAATGTCACCTTCTAATCTGATAAAGCTGAAAAACATGAATTTCATTGAAAAAGTCGAAGCAAATTGTAAAAGGAGGAAATTAAAATATATACCTATTACAAAATAAAATCTGAAGTGAACATTCTACTTCAAAACTAATGTTCAAAGAATTTCTTTAAAAAAATTTGACATAGGCAAAATGTACGCGACTAAATGCTTTGATGGATGAGTTAGAATTTTATACATATAAAATTGTTAGATTACGTATTGCACGGAAACGTACGATTATACAAAACTATTTTTGTGAAACAATATTTTGAAAGATATGGACTAATTAATTTCCATTCGTAATTCATAGCAATTATTCATCTGCCAATGGTTAAGCACATTTTCGAGCCCAATTCAATTTTATTTAACTCCTGTTTCTTGATTTCTATTATATCTTCATCTTCCGCCGTTTAAATGCAATTTTTGGAATCACGGCAAACATTCTCCAGGGCATTTCTAATAATATTTTGCATATCCCGTAATTAGCGAAGTAAATATTTCTGCAACAATTTAATGAAGGAGGCTGAAACGTCTGTTACATTTGATATTGCCATTCACGATAACTAATAAGCAATTTTTGTGCCACGTACATTAGTGATTTATATATAGAGATATTTTTGCACTAGTACGTTATTATTCAGGTGGATTCTTATTTTTAAAAAATACGCATTTCGTTTAAAATTCCTCTAACGTCAAAACTTTGGCGGCATCTTAAAGAGAATAAGATCTTTTTTTTTTTGTACATTTGTAAGGCTTTTTTTTAAGTTACATAATTTTTTTTTTGCATTATAAAATCTCAACAGCTTCAAAACGATTCAAATTTAGCATTAAACTTACTTTAAAATTAATTAGTGGAATAATTTTTGTGAGATCCTCTTTTCTAAGTAAATCTACACATTTAAAAAATTTGTAAAATTTGTTAATAAAAAATGTTTTATAAATGGAATCATTTATCTATAGATAAGGATTTCCCATAAATTCAAAACTGCTGAATTCATAGATCAATCAAAGATAATTACCAAAAAAATTGAATTAACTATAGAAATTAAACAATTATAATTAAAGAAATTTAGAATATTCGCAATCTGCGCCGATTGGAAAGTTGTAACCCAGATGACAGGAAGAAAACATGTTGCTTCTTTTTAAAAACCACACTCGTTTCGGGTGAAAAAAATCTTTAAAATAGAAGATAACACATCAAAATATAAGAACAAAACGGTAGCAGACAATATTCAGCAAACGCGTACAAAATTTAAAACGAAATATACAAATCTGTTGTTGTTGACGAGAGTTGTTACAAAATCTTTTGCTTCGTCATCATTCGTCGGATATTCAATATTCCATGACATACTATTTACAAAACTAAAGTTTTTGTTTCGATACTACTAAAACAAATAGATACAACAAAAAGCTGTCTAGAGTACTTGTTTTCACAGCTGTTGGTAGATGGAATGCACTAAGCAAAAGTTAAATAAGCCATGGTGCGCCAAACTCAAGGTAAAATTTAAAAACATTCATTAGATTCTAAAAACTGGGGGAAACTGGCGAGAAAGCAATTAATGTTAACAACATGAAATGACAAATAATGTTTAAAAGCGTAATATGAAAGGCAGTTTACAACTTTTAATTGGAATTACACTAAGTGTAGAAGATTAACAGGTGTTTTTTTGAATATAATTCTCGTTCAGCGGTAGGAAGAATCTCTTCGTTAGGAATGAGAATATTAGGGTTCAAATCAAGCTAGACCAGGACTAAAGGTAAAGTAACATATTTCGGAGATTGAGGATCGTTAAATCCAGTTGCTCTGTATGAGTTACCCTCCCCCCCCCTTTTATCATGTCCAAACTACATATAACAGTATATATGACCAAATAAGATAAAGCAAAACAATTATGTTATTTATTTTTTTTACAATTACAAATTACCTTAATTTAGAAGGGCATTAAAAATTAAATTATCGATAAATAAAAAAATACAGTTTGAAAAATTTGGAATGAAATTTATAGCGAAAGAAAGTTATTTGCTCTTGAATGCATTATCTCAAGACGCAGAGATTCTCACAGTGTATTTTGGGAGTCAATTTTCCCATACAAAGGACAAAGATGTATTACGTAATTTTCACAATTTACATTTTTCCTTCAGATTCGTAAGTCGTGATCACGCGAAACTCAAGTGGATTAAAAAGTAATTTATCATGCTTATTATTCGGCTTGAAAACTACCTTCAAAAAAATAATAGCGATAAATATGCTGGCTGAGTTTTATAAAAAATGATTAAAAATAAAGTTTAGCTGTATGAAATTATATGAATTTTAATTGCTATGTATTTAATAGAATATTTGTAAAACCGAATTGCTTCAATAATATTGCACATAAACATGGTTGCCAACCACTTTGAAATCATAATATAACCAAAACAAATACATATTCAGAAAAATAAACTGAAAATATATTAACACATATGTGCTGAAATTCGAAGCTAAACTATAAACTTTTAATAAAAGGAAGGCTTCATAATGTACACTGTCTAGGGCTGCAAAATACCCAAATTCATACCAGATTCTACGATTAAAAAAGGCGCAGCAATCAATAAGCTCATACAATCCATTCAACATTATATTGTTTAAAGTTTATTTAGAAGTAAATTACCGAATCATTTAATCCAGTTTATTTAACCCATAACTGAATATTTTACAAAAAATAGCGAGTTTTACAGAAGACGTCTTCAAGATTCTAGATTCAACAAGGACACCAACCATTGAAAAAGTTTAGGTATCACTGTCATAAAATAGTTTGACTACCTAATTATCATTCTCTAGTTTAACAATTAATTTTTGTTTATAATTAAGATATTTTGAATGTCGGCCTTTTGTAATTTAACATTTATTTTCCTTTAAAAGTTTTTTAATTGATTCATAATTTAAATAATCTCGCTTTGAAAGGCAAAAATGTTTCATTTTATATCTTAAAAAATTATAAAATCAAATCTCAGAGCCACATCAAATAATGCATATGAATATCCATGCTACAACTAACAATTAAAAACGAATCCGACAACTGATACACTGTTATTAGCCAAATAAAAAAATTCCGATTCTCTGAATCATTAGTGTTGCAAATCTTCATATATAACTACAACCGTCGACGGCCATTTTATTGCTCTCGCCAGGTTTCATGATCATATCAGATGAGTGAATGCTTGTCCGCCTAGACGACACGTGTCACTCGCATGTGTTAACTGCACGCGCGCAACAATGATACTGGAATCCGATATGCTTAATCCAAGTCATCCACTAAGTAATGCGACTAATAAGGTTGATAAGCGATTAAGATAACTGAAACGCTAAGGAAGCTCAGAGCGAAATGACCAGGAGAATATTAAATTTTTCCTACCTTTTACAAACAGGACACGTTTGTTGAGTATTTCGCTTAGGTTGTATGTTACTTTCGAGAATAGGAGGAATGATTTCCCCCCCCCCATAAGTGTTTGAAATTGCACTCCATGAATACAAATATTAATCAACTAGTCACAATAATACTCAGTGACGTTTCAAGGCTAAATAGCGAATGAGATCCCACTCCTTTGTCGCATTTAGGCAGACCAATCTTAATAAATTTAATTGACTAGAACTGGAGTAATGTGGCGACTCTTTAAGAACTAGAATTTGAATACTTATGATCCAGAAAAAACACTTAAAATAATTGAGGGGAAAAAGTTATCCATTCTTCGATTAAGTTTTACAATCTGGTAAATCGGTGCCTTTTCATATATAAAAGATATATCTATATTTTCCATTCAAAAATCACATTAGTATAGTCAATTTGTAAATTTAGTGCCTTTGAATTAATAGAGTCTCTGGTCTACAATCCAGTTAACTCATTGAATAAAACGATCCTATTTTCAGACTTAAAAAAAAAAGAATGAAAACTTTTGAATGTTTCATTTTCGTAATTCTGTAACATACGACATTAAGCTGAAGAGGAAGAGTTAGGAGAAACGAAAGAAAATTTAACCATAGATGATTTATAAAATTATGAGTCGAGAGCAATATGAAAGTGTCACCTCTGTTTAGTCTTAAATTAGATTGAGCTTGGCTTTGAGAAATGATTTCAATTTCTATCTGAAAAGTAGGAATGGTGGGTTAATTTGTTTTGGGGTTCCGATTTTTCTTTAATTTTTTGGATTTGAATTTTATTTTTGTAGATTTATGAATTAAAATATTTGTTTTTTGATCATTCAAACTCTTAGATAACGCGCGATACCTTAATTCTAAGTGATGTCATTATTAATTACAGAGTCTTGAATCTGATCTGCCATTATTATACATATCAAAATAATATTGTACTTTTATTTCTTTTTATCTACAACATGCAAACTAGATACAACACAAAATTCGCGAAATATTGTGAATGATACTATGCACAATTTGACAGGAACATATCAAAATCTAGAAAGCTACGAAAACCTGATAATTTTAAGTTAATCTTGATATACGAAAGAAAATCATACGATTAAATGTTTGATGAAACAATAAAAACGGTTTGAACTTCAAGGCAAAAATATATTTTATTGCTTGACATTTTTAAAAAATTTCTAAAACTCAGCGAGAATTAAATTGGTATCGTTAAAAAGATTTAAAATTTTGAAATTGTGTAAAATATTTTTGCAATCATTTTTTGGAAGTTATCGCGGATAAACGCCAAAACACAACTTAATTCTTTATTAAAATTTCAAAAAAAAACATCGCTCCGAGATGCATATTGCCTCTCTTTAAAGTATACATGTGTCAAATTTGGTAGCAGTAAGTCGACTGGTCTGGCCTACTGAGTGCCAACACACACACCATTCCCCCTGATTTTTTTCACACCATACATAAGTTACACAATATTTCCTAACGATTCACTTCTTTTTAACGTTTGCGAAGAAATATTGTCATGAAAAATTTGAAGACAATTCAAGAAATAACTAGTAAATAAGGTTAGAAAATGATCAACAGATCAAGTCTGGAAGAAGATTTCTTCTCCTTCAAGACCTTTCTTGCATCATAGGATACAATACCTTTTGAAGGATTGCCTCCCATAGAAGAAAGCAATAAATGAGTTTGCAACAGATATTTGACACCACAGAACAGATTGGTTCTATTAAAAGTGGCATTCATCTTAACATTGACATCAATAAACATAAAAAAAGGGGCAAACTATCAACAAGAACTTCAGCTTCCATTAGGGGTGAAGAATTAGTGCGGCTGTTTAACGTTCACATGAGATTTACAGCTCTCACAAACCCATTAGTTAATAATTGGCAATTGTACAACCACATTCACATTTCCCTGTAAGCATACGTGGCGCCTAGGGTATACCATGAATTTTCTTCGTTTCTAGTGATCATTATTCGTTTACAAGTGTAAATGGCACTTGAGACATGGTATCTTTTAACCCTCTGGTAATACGAGTTTAAAGTGTGATAAATATGTACTTACGTTCGTCTCCATGGCACTCCTTAAAACTAGTACCCGGGACATCTATACTACTTCGTTAACTAGTCGTTACGCAACTCCACAAAGCAACGGGAACTGATGATCAGCATTTAAGTCAGGAATTTTTTTTTTTAAACAAATAGCTGTTACTGAATTTGACTAGAATATATTTGATTTTTTTTTTTAAAAAAATCGTTTTGATTTTACATTTAGTGATTCCAAAGCACTAACATTCAATAGACACAATAAATTAGTAACCAAAAAAAGATAAAAAAAAAACTGAGCAAGCTAAAAAAAAATGGTCATAACATATCCAAGATGAAAACTTCTTTAAAAACTAAACTGTGAAGTCCTTTTCCATGTTATTTATAAAATGCCTTGAAATTACAAAGATAAAAACTGTCACATGTTCACTAATTTTATCATTTTAAGCGATTACATGCATCATGTAAAACAATTCATTGCAAAAAAGAAAAATTGACTATTTGTCTGAAGAACCTAAATATTTGCGAAAATATTTCACAAAAATGAATATTTTTTTATTTATAACATTTCACAAAAATAAATTTTACACTACCTTAAAAATACAAAAAAAATGCCTTTTAAAGATATCAATTTCACATCAGTACACTTTTTTTCTGTAATTTTAATAAGTTTAAATTTAGTTTGATATCCAATATGTAACTATGTCTTTATTACCATAATGAAATTCACAACTAATTCCATTCTTCCGTCAAACCATTCAATCGAGAGGAGGGGGGGGGTAAGCATTGCTTTGTTTGGACATTAATGGTACAGTAGATTGTTTAATCTGACACATACGGACTACATGCGATACCAGCCGGATTATAGAAAATATTACAGTCAAGATTGAATTGAATACAAGGATAGTTTGTCCCCTACATGCAGAAAAATGTAACAATACGTTAAGGTGTCGCTGAGTTGTAGTCCGTTTGATAAAGCGGAAGATTTTAAAAGGAAAGAATAGCTTATTACCAAATAACATGTTTCGACAGGTGTATTGAACTAATAAGTGTTCAATTGGAGAGAATCTACTGTATACACATTTTTTAATTCGCATACGCAATCATTTGTGGTAGATTGATCGAAATTGAAATTTTAAATGCATCCATCTTAATTTAAAAGACAGAAAAGAAAATATTCCAAGCAATTAAGTCAGTAATCAGAGGTCGTTGATCGAAATAAAAATTTAACAATACAAAATATTTTCTCCCTTAGTTTAATATACTTCTTCCAAAAAAAAAATGAACTTTCTGTGTAAATTATTTTAACCATCGAACCGGAAGGAAACTATCATGGTTACGAATTCAGATATACACTATGATGGAATATGCAACTTATTTGTAATCGTTGGTTTGTGAATACCAATATTGTAAATTCTCCCCAAGAATGTTTGATTTTATGGTTGTCTGAATTCAATACTCTATATTAACAATAATTTTCAAAATCTTCCAGTTCCCCCCCCCCCCCCCCAATGACTTTAACCTTGGACACCATAACAGGCATTTCAATTCTATAATTTAATATAATTATTCGTACCATGCACGATTGCTTTTTTTTGTATAATTTTCATAGTAACATACAAATTTAAAACATAACTAAGCATATCCATTACTAAAATTAACGTAAGTAATCCACTGGCATATAACACAGTATGATTGAGCTGGTTTCACGATAAAAGTACATGGAAATTCCTCGACCAAAAGTGATTCGGTTGAGAAATAAATTCTTTTATGTATGTTCATGTTAGTATACGATCAGTAAACTAACAGCATTATGCAAAATGAAAAAAAAATCCTTCAAAAAGCTGTACAGGTCAAGCCATTAAAATTAGAACTCACAAATTTAAGTTATTACTTGCGTAACAAGTGCTCAGTGAGATCTTCCGAAATTTACATTCGATTTTTCAAATAAAAGTTGATAAAAGGATGTTGAATGGTTTTCCTCAATAACAACAGGGGGGGGGGGTATTGCAGCAAAGAAACCCTTTTGATAAAAATTAATTTTTATACATAAGTTGGCTTTCTATTATACATATTAGTTTCAAATAATTGTTTCCCTAATTTTTAAAAACAATTTTACATATTTTATATTAATGCATTTTACTGTATTAATTAATGATTTGATGTTTTCTAAAGAAAAAAAAATCATTTCTGGATTACAAGACACTAAACAGTGTAAGCATACATACGGCCGTAATAAACATAATTGTGTCTTAAAAGGCTAATTAAAAGATTGTTTTCTTTCATAAGAAGCCAATGTGTTAATTACCAAATAACACTTGTAAAGGGCCTTAAAAGATGCAAAATATTTTTAAATAAGTAAAATTCAACTTTATATTTATTAAATATCAGCGTTACAAAAGAATATTGATATACTGTTCGAACACTCAATTTTATTACAAATTAATCAATTAATAAAAAGTTTATAATAGGGTGCCAAAAGGAGTAAAATTAGTTTCGTATTTATTATAAAATCGTGTTTATTATAATGAATTATGAAATTTATAGATTTAAAAGCAGAAAATCATTACGATAGGAAAATGTCCAGTTTTTAGTACGCTATTAAAAGTATTTAAGAGATTTATTAAATTATTAATAAATTTATACAAATCAACTCGAAGACTCAAAACTAATTTTGAAACCTAATATACCATGCTCCAAAACTTGAATCATTTAATTCACTGAATACACTAACAAAGTCCCATTTCAATAATTCAATCGAAATGAAAGAAAAGGCGATATGTGATTTCTTTTCAGCAGATGGTTAGTAATCGCAGTGTTTCGCAAACGTGCAAAGAAAAAAAAAAATGCGAAATTTCAAGGGATCTAGAGCAATCCATGTTGGCTAGACCCAAACTTGAGAATTTTAAATAAAAGGGAAAATGTCAACATATTAACTTTAAGTGATTATTCAATACAAAAGCGACATATATTTTAATTCATTTATTTTTGTAGGAAAAGTGAAGGAATATGAACATTTATTGCGATCGTTTGGCAAACCCTCCTTTAAAAAAGCGTTAAAAAAAAACTACCTTCAAATGGCCTCACAGCTAAGAGGCCAACGAAGGATGTCTTTTATATATCTGAAAAGAAAGGTGAGGGGGAAAAAGCCAGGTGTTAGATAAGCGGAGTTCATATATTCGGGAGAAATGTTTTAGGAAAAAAAAAAAACCCCGATAATTTTACATTTTTTTAATGCCTTTGAACGTAACTTAAATGTTTCAATAAGAAATTAATTGTAATCGTATTTTTCGCATTCATTTATTATTTTTAAAAAAATACCAATTACATTTAATTTACATATTTCAACAACGGAAAAATCTTTCCAACTTTTAAAGATCCTTATCTTTTTATATTCAATCGTTTTTTGATAAGCACCTACAGCTTTTAAAATTTTTCCAAAGTTTGCCATTTTTTTACTGCCATATTTGCATATAACTTTTACACTCATGAAACAGATATGATTTAAATAGAAAGATCATGGCATCTATAAATACAGGCGTTTGCGTTGACGCTGGTACAGGGCAAGATATTAAAAACTACAATTCTGCTGGCAAGAAAAAAAAAATGTGCTGTTATAATTAAAAAATTAAGATTTAAAATTCCAAAAATTACTTTTTTGATGATATTTATATAGCAATTAAATTAGTAAATCTATTTTCAATTAATTTTTAAACATTTACAATTATATTTTATCGTTGTAAAGAAAACTCGTTTTCATTGTTGCTACAATATTTCATTCCGAGTTTTCTTGTTGATGATAAATAGTTAAGGCTTTTTTTTCTCATAATAAGCATATTTTTTATTTCAATTATGCTTTTCTTTAATATGTTTTTTGAAATTTGTTATATTTAGAATAAAGTTCACAAAGAATCAATGATTAAAATTTCATCGTCAAAATACTAATGAAAAATACTCAATGAACTTAATTATATTATTGTATTTGATGCCAATATTTTTGCATTTAATATTAAGTTACACTCGATTAGAGAATTAGACGATGGTTAAACGTACGTTTAATTACACATCTATATATATTCAAATAAATGTATAATTTGTTTTAGGTATGATTTATCTGATCTATGAAAAAATTTTAATCTTAAAACTTTAATATTGTTTTCAGTACTATGTAATAATATAAAACTAAATTTCCGAATGAATCTGCATTCGTGTCAATAAATTTAAATGATGATGTCGTGTCCGCGTTACCACGGAAAAGGATTGCAGTAGCTTCTGAGGTTAAAGACCCCCCGAGCACCCGAGGGCAGAAGTCTGATTTCTAGCTCGTGCAACTCACACACATTCGCTTGCACAACCCCTTTTTACAGGGGGGCACATTCACACACTTCACAGATAGAACATAGATGAAGAACAACCATGCCCGGACCGAGATTCGAACCCGGGACGTCCAGATCACGGGGAAGACACGCTACCCCTATGCCGGGACGCCGGCAATAAATTTAAATAAAAGCTATTTATAAATATTTCGATTAAAATTTTCATTTATATATATTGAATTTAAAGATGTTTTATTGTAATTATTTTAGTTCTGAAACAGTAAAAACTAATAAAATAAGTTCCTGAAAACGTAATTATTAAATATTTTTTTGTAAATCATGCTAATCTGAAATTATATATAACTTATTCTTTTCACAAGCAAAGGGATATGTGGGCACTTTGCAGCCTTAAGCAGTGCATACAAGACCCTTCTTTTAACAAGATGGTCAATTTAATTTTACATTTCAGCACATTTTTAAGATATCAATGATTTATTTTGAACTAATTTTTTATTTTCTTAACTTTTAGAAAATATCTTATTTATTATGTCTTTAAATATTCTAGTCTAGCATCCTGGTTTGTAAGCAATATCAGTAAGGAAGACTTTGTTTTATTAATTTTCTAATAACTAAGGTTAATTAAACATGCAGGAATCTAATTATATTTGATATAGCTTTAATAATATCCCAATATCATTCAGAGATTTTGCATTTTTGACAAGTAGCAAAATAAAGTATTCTATTCGACCTCCTTACTACAAGTACAATCCCTTCTAAGCTAAAGGCCCTAGGCAGTTGATTAGTCTGCCTAAAAAGTAATCCGCCAATGTTTACACGATTAATAAACCGCGAGGTAATTTCAAAATTTAAAGCAAACCACTGGAATTACCATAACAGGAAAGCGAAATAAAGCGTTTCTACTTTAAGTAACTTTAAAATTTAATTTTTACATATAATCGTATTACAGTATAATTTCAAATTCTACATGCGATTCGATCATTTTATTCTCATGTTAAACATTCTCCTTGAAATCTCATTTTACTTTCTAGAAAAAGTGGCTTAATAATGATAAATAATACTCGGGACGACGCAATTTTTTCATTTTATTTGGCTTTAAAATGGAGGCATAACGCATTAATATTTTATCTTTAAGATATTAGATATTCAAGGCATCTATGCCTCATTTTCATATGTCATTGCATCGTAGAATTTTTAAAAATATAGTCCTTCATGTAAAAGATGTGCACTATTTTTTGTTGGGTGACAAATGCAAAAGTATTTTAAAATTTAATGTTGATGAGAAAAAAAAAATTGATTTTTGCAGGCATACTCTAAATTACCTATTTTATTATACAACCTTTTCAAACCAACATATTCCAAACTGAAAAAATCCTCTTGTATACTATTGGAAACATTTTAAAGTCCTCTGTAAACATTATTATACCTTTAAGAGACTGTGGGCGTGTTGACGTAAATACATCGATCAATGTTTTTTTTTTAACGTTTATTTGTAGACAGCACGCGTTTCTGAAGACATTGCATAAAATCATCGATTCTTAACCAAGACAGTTGAAAGCTGCGAATGAGACAGAAGAAAAATATTTTACCACAAATATTCTCGAGTTCATGCGTCTTAGCGAAGATGTAGAAACTAAACCGCAATGTGTGTCACGCTGCCTAACAAATATACTTCTTAGTCTTAAATAATACAATATGTTGCAGAAACTCGTCTTATTTCATCATATTTTGTCTCTTTTTTTTCGGCGGACAAGCGACCAATCTTTAAATTACAAATTTTTGCCCTTACAATTTCGTTAATATTAGTAATAAAATATACAATTTAAAACATTTCGTTTACAATTACTAAATAATTAAAATGCATTTATATTTATTAGTACTTAGTTTTAAAAATATATGGGAATACAGTAACTAATGAAAAAAATTATACTACTTGTTCTTCAAATTCTTGAATAATGATCTAATAAGACAAACTAAAATATTTTTCAACGAAACAGAACTCTGAAATTTTAAGCTCTTATGAGCAGTACATCCAAGTTTTAATTATATTTATATATTTTCGATTTTCATCAACAAACATCCACTGTTACTCTTAGAAAACAAGGTATTTTGTTTATAACTTAACAATATTTTTTGAACTATGGGTAATGGCCTCACATGGGGCCGGAGAGTCGAAAAAATGATAATGAGTGTTCGAATTTTCAACATTGCAAAAAAAAATACGTTCATGCGAACTATTTCATCAAAATTTTGCAAGTATATGTATTGAATTATTATTTTTTTCTGTTTATAATTATTCTAATTCACTTCTTTATGTGTATACGAGAAATATATTCCTTGAGATACTCATTTTAATGCCACCCCTAATTCTGAACTCAGGTGGATTTATAGAAAGTTTTAGTAATATACAATTGGTCGAAGTTCTTAACGTGGAACAAAATTCTCACAGTGAAAAATATGAACAAGATTTATTTTATGAGTCTTAAATGGCACCTTACTTTTATCCTGTGAGAGAGAGATCCATTTTTTTCAAAGTATCATAAATCTACTACATCAATAAACGTACAATAGCTACAAAATTGTTTCGAGTACTCTCCCGAAGAAAGTGGAAACAAGCAACCGTTTTCCATTTAGAAATTTAACGTGAAATCTAATTTCCTCTTCTAGATTTCCATTTCGAAGTTCATATACACTTGACCTTGACGAAAGACATTTTTCTCTCCGTAGCTGTTCTACATCAGTGAGCATCTTTTCTTATTTTTCCTCAAAAAATAATCCATACAGTCAACACAACATAAACCGACCATAGAATTCAGCAGTTTTAAACGAAAAGGAATTATTTATTGTTGCCAAAACACAGAGAACAAATAAGCAAATTTTTCTGTGCAGTGTAGCAGTATAAAAAGTTTAAGAACTACAACCAACACACTACAGTGAAGAAATGAGAACTCACCGACTATGTTAGCGATAACTTGAAATGCCACGTTCACTCTGAATCTACAGAACCTATGCACTATTTGAGGAAAAAATCCAGCCTAGCACTATTTAGTCACCTTTTTCACGGTCAGTTTTAGAGTAAGTCATTGAGAAAGTAAGCAACCAGAAAGAGAAAGATGGGATTTTTTGATAAGTCACGGGTCGACAGTTAGGGGGGAATTAAAAAAAGGGGGATAAATCGTCCGACTGAGAGAAACTTCGAAAGCCGCTTTTTGAATTCTACTCATAAGATGACGTTGTATAGTGAGGGTTGCCATTCTCTAGTCACCAAAAAATTGGCATAGATTTCCTTCGCCAAATGTTTCAGCCGCCACGCAGGGAAAATTTGATACAGTTACGTCATCTGCAACTTAAAATGGTTGGCACACGGTTTTAATGATAATGAATTACGAGGAATCTGATTTTAGTTAAAAGCGTTTCTAGAAGACTCGACTTTGTTTAGAACATGTGCAAACTAACTAAACATTTTACAAATGTTTTTTGAAATGTTGGAATCAAGTAAACTAAATCGCCGGTTGCTTAACTTTTAGGTATAACAAAATATCGATCAATCATGTTAAGAGAAATAAGCGAAACAGAAACTTTAGAAAATTAAAATTTGTTCAGTTTTAAGACATTTAATGTTGGAGAGGTTCTCTCGTTATTTTTCTTTCTTTTGAATAAAGAAAATCATACGAGTAATTTTAAGACTAAGAAAATTCTTTTCCGCTAGAAACTTCTAAACTTTTGCTTATTAAATAAATATTCACATAAATTTCATTCTTTGATAAATTAGAAAATTTCTGAAAAATTTCATACATGGAAAAATAAAATTGTAAAAAATTTATGTTGCGAATATTTTAAGCTATTAAACAAAGTTAAAAAATTGCACAATTCGATATTTTAAATTTCTTGGAAGTAAGAAGAACATAATATAGTAAGGTTTAGCAACATTCATTAATTTTTAGAAATATTCGTCAGATTATTACATTAAACACTAATTTCGAATTTAAGATATAACTATGAATCCATTATTTTCAATATTTTAGAAAATTTATTGTTCTACACAAGGTAAACTTGTTTATTGTTTTAATAATAGAAGGTTACTCTTTCGTACTGGAATTAATGGAATTCTCAAAATAACGAATTTCGATTGGAATAACATTCTATTTTCAGATTTTTAAAAGACGTGTTAGGAAAAATGCACATAAGAGGGGTCCCCCCCCCTCCTTTCATTTCATGTTGAAATGAAGGTTTAGCAATAAAACAAGTATAAGATATCAGGTAATTATTGCATATAATTGATAAGAAAAAAAGTATTAAAATAGCTTTGTAAATGCGGATTATATATATTTATTACAGTGCCTTTTATTTGATTCATCCCAATTAATCAAAGAGACCACATGCGTAAATATAAGTGTTGACATCTAAAAATATTTCCATCTTTAGAAAAAAAGAAAAAAAAAAATCAAAACACTAAGTCAGTTATGCAATGAAAATAAATGTTAACCTGAAGCAAACAAAATCATAAATGAAAACTTATTTGATTAGATATGAATTACAATTTCTTTAGATCACAACAAAGACCCATTTCAAATTTGTCTTCGGCAACAAGAATATAAAGAATGAATCAAATAATATCCCTCTTTTAGAGTTGAATTCGTTTTATATAGAGCCAGACTTAAGCTGTATTTGCTAAGCGAAGCATTTCTGATACGTCATCAATAACTGCATCCTGCCGATTTTCGGAAATTTCAAAGAAATTGATATACTGAATAATCATTCACCCTATAGAGCATTGTAGATTAGTACAAATAATGATGATTAAAAGTAGGTAAATTTAATTCTTTTCCCTGTAAAAATGAAATTAAACCATAAAAATGTGTCGAATTCAAATCAAAAATCATTTCAGCAGGCGATTCAATTTATATATTAACAAATAGAAGGCGTAACTGATTTTTAAATAGCGGATAAAAGGCAACGTATATTATAAATAGCACGATATTCACCTCTCAAGTTAATCATTTCTGTTATGAGGAATTAACCTTTCAATGTTTTTTCAGGAAGTTGTGTAGAATTTTGCAACATACGTTTACGTATATGTGTCCCTACATTATAAAAATAATTATAGAACTGAAATCAAAATATTCTGCTCAAAACTTTAAAAGAATGCTCATTAAAAAAAATCTTCTGAGAGTTAGTAGGCAAACATTTAGTAGTATGGAATTTGTTGTAAACAATTTCAAGCTTTTTCGTTAAATAAAATTAATAACTATCCTGTTGATTGAAACTTCTTGCAGATAATTAAAAGCAGGAAGTTTAGAAACCTTGAAAATCGGTATTGTTTCAAAAAAAACTGGCACATGGCAATAACTTTCCTGAAGTTGTTTAAACTACTTCCTCCTACTGAACTGAATGAGCATTAATGATGTTTACACTGACGTTGCCGTCCAGTATTTCAATTAAGAACAAACAAAAAAATGCTGAACTTATATATAGTTTCAACTTAAAGTATTTCATATATAGATCACCCAATGCAAGAAAGAGCGATACATTTTTTTTTTTTTTTACCTTTGAAATTAACTAGTTTTACAGGAGGATTTTGTCATTTATCGGCTTTAATGCACATTATGTTTTTATTTTGAGGTAGCACATATTATTAAGTCCCTCTTTTAATTGACTAGTCAATTTAGTGTCACATTACAAAAACTTTTCACAGTTTTAGCTTCAAATTAGATTCTTTTTTTCTTACTTTAGTTCCATATTACAGATTTTTAACTTGGTATCATGACGATTTTATTTCAGCAACGTAGTGTGTTTTTATTTATTAATGATTATTACTCACGATTGCGCAATATCTACATTTGAACGCACTATTATTCTAGCCGACGGTCGTCATTTATAAATTTTGCTATAATTAATGTACTGAAAGAGATAGAAACTTGACCACTTACACTTAATGGAAGTGTTAATATTAATCCCATTGTTTAATAATTCACATTTTTTTTTTTTACAATTTGGGAATTCAGCTAATAGCATTTTTTTACCACTTTCCTGTGACTTCCCTGACCTGTATCCTAGGTAACTATCTAGAAATCATTATTAACTATTTTAAGCTTTTTAATCTTAAATAAAACTGAAAACTATAATCTAATTTTTTTTTAAAGTTTATGCTTAGGAATGAAAACTTTGATAAAAACTTGGGTGGCAAGATAATTTTATGCTGTGGATTATTAATTTGATACTAGTTTCAATTGATATTTAACAAGGATTAAGTTGAAAACCATAGTTAGCTTTCTTGGAGAAATTCAAGTTTCAGTAAAAGAAAATAAAATTATCAAAGTTGACGCAAATAATAACTGTTCTCCCCTTGCAGTACCAAGAAATAACCACTTTTCAGTCCAGTACCAAACAAATCTCTCCATTAAATCAAATCAAAATAAAACCTTCTCGATATTCAGAATACAATCCATTCATTCTATTTCCAGGATTAAGTTTCCTTGTAAACGCTCATATGACATGCAGTGAAAGCTGTGTTCCTTCACAAATGAAGAACCTTGACCTCCTTGGAGATATTCCTATTGGCTTGAGTAGTAGAAGCAGAATAAATAAGAGCAAATAAAATAATACAGTGTCGCTTTTTAAACAATTCCGTTTTATCAGATTTTTTTCGATTAAAGGAAACCTATCGTCACTTAAAGATTTGCTACTTCGATTCTTCTCGTTTGTCAATATGAATGATAAATTTATCCTCGAACCAAGCAGTAAAATCGGGGAGTCAAAAGTTACGGCAACCGCAGTTTCATGTTATCTAATATTTAACCCTTTGCATTCGTAAAAGTAATTCGATGCATAATTATTCACCTAATACAAAGATTTGTTTATTGCTCTGAAAAAAAAATATACATAATTGTTTTAAGTCTAATTTCTTTGAAAAATTTACACATTTTTACCATTCTGTAGGCGTTTTTAACAATCAAAATTGAAGAAATAAATAAAACGTCAAAATGATGTACCTTTTTGTAATGGTGAACGAGAGGCACTATCCGAGTGTTTAACACCATTTAACAATATCCCTGCCAACTCATCAGTCAAGAAAAGAGTACGGCTCAAAAAAATACTTCCGAAGAGGATACAATTAAAATGAAATTCTTAAAAAATAACCTTAGCTCTAAATTGTCTCAAACTTAAATGTATTTAAGAAATTTAACGCTTAATTTTTTTAGTTAAAGAATGACTATTGAAAGAAAACGAATGTATATTAAAGCTGAGAAATGTCTGAGTGGAACATAAAATGAAACAAGGATTGAATAGAAGCTAATGATAAAAATAGAAAGAGAGGGGAGGAGAGGGCAGAAACAAGCTTTACCAAAGTGACGAAAAAAAACAAACACACATTTGGCCTTGCGTCAAACCTGGTATGCATTCAGTAGTCCAGCTATCGTTACACTTTACATGAGGAATCTCATTTTAACCTTCAGCTATTGTGTGGTGAAAAAATTTTGACGTTTTCTAAGACCAATTTTGTACATATCCTATTTACTGATTCATTCCGTCTTTATTACCGGTCGCCCCCATCTGATTTAACGGATATATTGGTTATATTTAATTTCAATTCAATTAACAACTTTATCAATGAAGTATATAAAATTTTATGTTTACGATTCCATCAAACTATCAGACATTAAGGCTGTAATATGTTAATACTCTTGCATATGTTCGGTTCATTAGATAAATGAAATTTTCTAAGGGGCAACAGTTCCATGACATCAGTATAAGGTCCAGTTCATCTATCTTTTAAATTTAGCGGTATTGTAACTTCACTTTCTTTATTCATCCTGTCAACTATAGATATTGAACAGGATCCACCTTTAGCTTTAAATAATGGAAGAAAATCACGCGATCAAATATTTCATGGAACAATGAAAACGATTGAGGTTTCATTCACAATGAAAATATTATTAGGAAATATGATTAAGCACATGTTTAAAAGGTAATTGAATCTAGACTAAAGAATTTTACAGCAACTAAATTGGCATCACTGAAAAAAGTTTTTTTTTTTTGGACTTCAAAATGTGTAAAAAATTCTTTTTGTGGGGGAATACTTTTAAAAGGTGTTGCAACCCCTCCCCATCAATATTAGAATTTTATAACAAAATATTTCAAAAAGTATTCAGAGATGCGCATTCCTACTCTTCAAAGTATATGAAGGCCAAATTTGGAAGATCCAAGTCAAACGGTCTGCATTATACAGCGCCAACCTACACATACACACATTCATCTTCATTATATGTAAAAATAGAAGATGCAGCCTTAATATACCATTAAACAGTATATCGTCTTAATGTTTTGCAGTGAAATTAATTCAAGAATACAGCAAGTAAAATGCGATAAATTTTAAAATACAGTTGATAGAATACATTTTGCATGCATATTTGTGATTTTTAAGTGCCAATAAATTCTATTATTTTTAATTTAATTCCATTTACTTACAAGCAAATTAATTACTCACACTCAAAAATGAACCAGCTATAAAATTTGTATTACGTCGCAATGCTAAGTGTAATTACAATCAGGGAACCTTTCTGATCTTTACTATATAATATATAGAGAAATACATAGTGTTAATACATTCTCTATATACATAATTTTCATAATACATTCTCTATATACTATGTATATATATTATACATAGTATATAGAGAAAGTATAATAATCGTTTTAGACCTCCACCTTTTAAGACCTCCCTGAGCACGAAAAACACTTTTTGAAAAATATGTCTATGACAAAGCTTTCAGTTAAACTGTTGGAGTTAATTATACGGACTTTCTACCAAATTTGCAGATTCCTAACTAATTTTGAATGAAATCTGTTCACGGGAAATCCGTCTGTCCGAATATAAGTTAACGTGATAATTACAACAAGGAAAGAGCTATATAGATAAAATTCGGTACACAGTTTTATCATCTATAATGTAAACACTGTCAAAATTTGAGCCAAATACAACTAAGGATTGACTGTCTGTTGGTCTGTACTTTCAGAAACATACAAACGCGATAATATAAAAAAGCAATGACATACAATGACAAATATGGTATGATTTTTTTTTTTTACACTAAAAGTGCAGTTTAGTGTTAGATTTTTGTTCCAGTCTATTGATAAAAACGTGTCTAAAATTCTATTTTTGAATACTATTAACGCATGTCAGGAATGAATTACCAAATAACTCGCCAAGGTTGATACAATAGATTCAGAAAAAATGCTAAATTCACGCTAAAAAATATTTCGTGTCTGCTGTTCGCCAATGGTATTTAAGGCGTTTTCTGGTATAATGCGTTTATTAGAGAGTATGCAAGAATCTTTTGGGGTGACCTTTCCTGCTGATTTAGAAATAAAGTTCGCAGACATTAGGTAATATACATTTGAAGAAAATTTCGCATGCTTGACGGATGAAAAATCATCAACAAATTTCCTTCAGAAGAAATGGGATGTCATTTGCAAATGCAACCAAAATATATCCTTACATGTGAATCAAATATAAAGGTTAATATTATTTATTATTACTATTATTATATATGGTAAGAAGGGGAATCGGAAATTTCATGTTGACACATCGCAAGGTTATCGCCTTTTGCTTCCCACCTTCTTTACAGCCTATCCGGATGGTCTCTAAATTATTCTCACATCTTGGCACTTGGCCTAATGTTGCAGACTGCGTTTTTCTATTTATATTATGCTGCTAAATATTTCTGTATGGAAGAAAACAATCCTCGAAGTTTTGGAATTAAATCAAATAACAAGATGTTTGCTTAGCGTAAAAATTAAATTACCCAAGTTCTGCCACCGTTTTCGAAGACAAAGAAGGCTGAGCTATAGATTGAAAAAGGAGTACTAAATGTGAATAAAATGTTTGCATGAATGCCTCGAATTTCTCATGAATGATAGGAATGCATCGAGTTTAAGTTGTTCCTTTTTTAATAATTTATTTTTTAAGTGTGGCAATATCTATTATATAATGTTAAGGAAATACTGCATTTTATTCGCTTTATGATTAGTAGATAGCGAGTCACCTGATCCATATTGTGAGACTCGTGACGTTCGTCATTTGACATTGTATTGCCAGAATTGTTTGAAATATTTTATAAAAATTACGTCATAGTAAACATTTATATTGCACTTGGCGGTGAAATGGTGATACACACAAAAAGGAAAGTGAAAGTTTTAATGCCACATTAACAAAAAAAGAGTTTGAAACAATTATAGTTTTTAGACAGACCATTTGTGGCAACACTAAGGAATAACTTACCGTGTTGTTTAACTCTTTCGATTAATGGGAATTTTTTCGTCTCTTGGCTAATAATCGTCTGAATATCTAAGCTATACACATGTTAACCTTACATTGTTCTTGTAAATAGTAATGGGGCTTTTAAATCTCTGCCATCTGTTAAGATAAAAAAAATCGCGTGAGAAAGACCGAGCAAGAATCTGCCTATTTGAAAAGAAAAATTGATCATGAAGCAGCTAAGTTGGCGGCAAAATGGGAAAAATTGATTCAATATTGAGATATTAGATATGTAAGCAAAGAATGATCTCAGCGTGGGGTTTTGAACTTTGAATCAGAAGTATACTAATCGGAATATATTATATATTATATATATATTCTCATCATGGGAAAATTATGGAATCATGGAAAGCGAGAAGGGTGCGAAGACACTTAGTAATAATAAAATTTTTGAATTCTTGAAAGAATAAAATGAACTTGAATAATCAAATTAATCCATAAATAGAGCTATGAAATATGCAATTTTTTTTATTTAACGCATTAAAATAAGAAAACACTAAAGAATAAAATAAAGAATTTTTTTTCTCCTTTCCTCGCTTAAGTAGGAAATATCGCATGAGACAAATATTTAGAACTTCCAGTCGACTTTGAAAAAAATGATATGCCATAAAAAGAAAATAACTGAAGGACAAAGTTCAGCCCACTTATTTCAAAACGAGGATGTTTTCAATTATGTTATAAGTAAAACCAAAGTTCAAGCATCAGAAAAGAATATTCAAGGATATATAAATGATATAAACGGAAATTATAAAAATAGATTTGAAAATGTTACCAGTAGCAATTTTTTTAGAGACCAGTTCCAGATCCATTCAGTTTCCTTGAAACAATTACATTCATTTAGTAACAACGGAATGGCTATAAGAATGTTGTAAGTAATAATCAAAGTTGATTCCAGTACAGTGTTTTAAACATCGAAAGTTACTGAATGGATCATTACTGAAATGGAATATTGTTTATCGAAAATTACATCTCATATTGCTTTTGTTTAAAATATTTTGAACTTTTCATCCGGTCAGAAAAGAGTTTAACGACGGAGCGTGAACTTATTGAGGACCTTGAATTAAAGTCCATTATAATGCAGTAGCTTCCGTTTGGAGACCCCCTGCACCTTGCTCTTCTTCACAGGTGGTAGGGTCCGATAACGGAACCCCTGGAAAGAGCATCCTGCCCTTTCATTCTATTTTTGCGAAGCGTCTTTTCAGAAGGAATTTAAGAAGTAAATTGCATTTGAAAATAAAATTAGTGTATATTGTAAAAACGGATAAAGTTTTGAAAGAAACTTTCACAAAATTCCGATTTTGCATCCCTTAATGCCGATTACAAAATGTAGCCAGAAATTAAGTAACAGATACTTTCTTTCGTATTTGTCAAAATCTCATTTGCGAATAATTCGAAATGAATATGTCAAAATAAATAATATCCTATCTTCCAAAAAATGCGTAATCAATATTCGAAAAAAATTGAACGCTTCCTTACATTTCAGTGTTAAGTGTAAAGACAAAACGCTGTCTCAGTTTTACCCCAGGGCAAGGACTCACAGAAAACAATACACTGAGAAGCTATTCTAACGGCTGGCTATATTTAATGACATAACCGGTACTTCTTTTCCCCGCCAAAGCAAATGAGGGAGCTATCCACATAACGCCAACGGTCGAAGTGCAAAAAGGAAGTGGAATCCCTCATCGGGCCTCTCGTACAAGCAGAGGAAAATGTTTCTCGGCGCAGTTTACGTCAGCAAATCTGAATTAGCAGCACACTCTCACCGCTCCTGCGATGACGTCAGGGCAACAGGGAGGGATGGCACAAAAAGTACTTAGGAAAAAGCTTCGCATGCGAAAATTCATCAGCAATAGGCCGCGGCAATTGTTTAGGCCCATCTAGTGGATTGGTGCGCTTGGATATTTTTCGATAAAAATTGATCCTCTACCTTCTTGGGCTGGATCTCTATTTCTAATTGTCGTGGTACCAGTATCACGGTTTTGTTGTGTCACGAATTGCGCCTCGTGCTTAAAACCGTTTGTGGTGCAACTGAGAAATGCAAATTTTGGAGGATAATGCCGCAAATCGAACAGTCTCCAGTGAAAACCGGCACAAAGGGATACACGCATGAATGCTCTAGGAGAAAGGAATAAGAAATTTTGGGAATATAAACCAATGGCGTGACCAAACAGTAAAAATAATTTTCTTTTATTATGTAACGCTGTGCGATACATTATCGGAATTTATTTAGGCAATAAATGACAAAGAAGCACAGTGTTTAACAAGGTTTTAGCTCTTCCGACAAACTACCTCATTAGAAGTTGATTTCAAATTTTTATAATTACAGATACAATATGGAATTCGTTTCTTTATAATTCAAAATCTGGTATTAGATTTCCAATTGACGGATGCACGTTCAGAAATGCAGCAGGGATAATGAGCATCTGAAGCTTACTATTACTTTCATTTCTCCATGATATTTTGTTTTTTAAAAAAAGAGATGAAATTATGTGTGTTGTCCGACATGACCTCCAAAAATTGGCGGCTGTGACAAAATGTATCAGCTGTCTTCACCGCTGGCTGTAACAACGTGGAATAAAAAAAAATTAACCAAGAATTTTATTTTAAACTAATCACGGCTTCGCCTGTATCTATTCGTTCTATATGTTTGTAAGAAAAAGCAAAACAGAGTACTTGTAATTTTTGTAGTTGTACAAAAGAAAAAAAAGAACCGATAAATGTTTAAATTAACTCTTAAAAACTGATTAAAAATCAAAAATTATAGGACGATGAAATTAATGACACTGTAAAACTAATTTATTTAACACTATAAAGCTATTTTAAGATGGTATAAAATGAGAAGGTGCTGATAAAATCTTTTAACCCCCATTTCACTCCCCCCTCCCGCCTTGGGGGAGCGTAAAAACTTAAATATCTCAGTTAATCCTTTTAGAGACTAAAAAATTGTATGTAAAATTTCGTTTGAATCCACTTTGTGGTATGGAATTATATAAAGCTCAAACAAATAAATGGACATTCAATTTTATATTTAACGATTCACTATTAGAAAATAAACCGAAAGTTTAAGCTATTTCAGTTGAAATTTATCAAAAACGGCTTTAGATTCCTGCCTAATTATCCTTTTTCGTTTCATTTATATATCTAAATTCGAATTGGGCAGTTTACTTTCCCATTCCCTTTGAAACCCCTGTATCGTAAATATGAAAAGCTCAAGGTTTGTTTTAGAAAATCATTGATATTCTACGAACAAAATAAAGTTCCAATAAAACCAACATAATCTTAAAATTTAGGACAAAATTCGATGATGGAAAAACAAATTTAACACAGATTTTTTTAAACACTAAACTGTGAAAAGCCACACACACACACACAAAACCGGTCTAGACACTTGTGGTTTAATTAAATGACAAATTGCCATTCATATTCAAGAAAATTCTATACTTTTAGTAATTGCTTTTATCCATAGCGTTCAGACGAAAATGTATCTGTGTGCAAACTATAATGGTATAAAAAAATTGAATAGGGAAATGCATACTTATATCATCTGTAATAGTATAAGTATAAAAACAGAGTAATTTTATTACAACTGAGTTAAGATAAGTTTTCTTTCGGTTAAGATCTAAATTTACTGCCAGAAAACTATGAATCAAACAATTTTTACAGGGAAAATTATTATATTATCGATTTTAATCTGAAACTTATCACTTCAAGATGATTCAAGTGATTTTTGACCACAAGCTTTAAATGATTTCTTGCGTTGAAGAATCTGAGAAAGTTATGGAAGGAACTTATCACTTATTTGTACAATTTCCATTTGATAAAAGTATTGCCGAGTTTTTCTTTGTAGTCTTGTCGATCCAAACAAACAATAGAATTCTAAGCTAATACTATCTCGGTAATGAAAAATCCTTTAGCTTTGCACACACAATATATTACGAATTTAAATAAATGCTTTTAAGAATAGTTTTTTCTCAGCCTTTAACTTTTTACATTGGTTGGTTTCATTTTAAATCTATTTTGCCAATTGTATAATCGAAATACAGGGATTTTAAACCACATTTTGCTTTAAACTCATAACTTCAACATTAATCCGACTTCCATTAAAACATTTCGTTTACCCTCTGAGTTGGAGTGAATTAAAAAAAATCAATTGATGTAAATCATTGTACAGTGGATACCATAAACGAAAATCTACTCAGATATATTTTTCTTTCTTGATCTTTTATTATGCTGTCAATCAATAGTTAGCTCAATTTTCTGACAAAAATACCATTCCTGCACGTTCGAACCTGAAGATTCCCCTGTAAACTGACCATCGAACTGCAAGTGTTCTTTTTAGTAATTTATGACTAAAGTTATGCTAATAGGAATTTCATACCGTTCATAACTTTCGGAAGAGGACTTCAGAAATTGAATTGGAAATTAATTATTTCCAGATAAATAATTTGTGACATTGTCTGGTACAAATCTACTGTGATGAGAATACTCTAAAGTATCTAGTTTCTGGTAACAAAAATTTTCAATGTCTATTGATTCATCTCTCATCAACAAATACAGTTATTTCCCGATTACTAACAGAAGCAACCTTCAATAAATTACAAATTGATTGAAGAAAATCGGCAAAATGCTTTTGAAATATTATACAGGGTGTTTCAGTGAACCGTTTCAGAACTTCTAAGAGCGGTAGGGTACATCCTGACGAACCAAAATCATATACCCATAGGCAGTCAGAAATGCTTTCCTGACGCGGTAGATGGCATTGTGCGAAAAGTCCAAGCTTTCGTGCAGGGAATCTTCATTTCGCACAAGAACGCCAAGTTAGTAGGATGGATGATTACACGATCGCAGAGTTAGCCGATATGCATTTGGCGTACGGGGCTGCAAAATGTAGTGGGCCAACCGCACAGCGTTTATACGCGGAACGATATCCGACGAGGCGTATTCCCAGTCATAATTTCTTTGCAAGACTGCACCAGAGGTTAGCTGAGACAGGTTCATTAGAAAGAGCTCACAGGGACAGGGTAACAACAACATGGACTGCAGACGCCGAACAGAATGTGCTGCAGCATGTACAGGGGAATCCAAGAACGAGTACACAAAGTGTAGCAAACGTAGTCGGGGTTTCCCATTGCAGCGTCTGGAGGATTCTCCGATCAGAAGACATGCATCCGTTTCACGTGCAGCATGTCCAGACTCAGAAACCGGATAATTACGTACCTCGTAATGCTTTCGCACAATGGTACCTGTAAAAATGTGCTACAAGCCCCTTTTTCCTGCTGAAGTGTTGTTTTCCGGCATCCTTCACAAGGGAAGGAATTTTCTACACGCATAACGACCATATCTGGGCGGTCGAGAACCGGCATGCAATACGACGTCGTGCAGCACAGAATCGATTTTCGGTCAATGTATGGGCCGGCATTGTGGGAGATCACCTCATCGGACCTTACCTGTTACCAGGTCGTCTAACCAGACCTACGTACTTGCTCATTCTGCAACAAGTATTGCCACAACTTTTGAGAGATGAACAAATTTCTGCATCGACGCAACAGACAATGTGGTTCCAACACGACGGAGCCCCTGCCCATTATAGCGGAGATGTTCGTAACTACCTGGATGACACATTTGGTCAACGGTGGATCGGACGTGGGGGTCCCGTGCGTTGGCCTGCTCGGTCACCCGACTTATGTCTTGATTTTTATTTCTGGGGTCATATGAAATCGCTAGTTTACGACACCCCTGTTGACACTGCTCGTTGCAAGAATCGCAGTAGCTGCCGGAGAGATTCGAGATATGCCTGGAGTATTCCAGAATGTTCGGATGTCCATGCGTTGGAGATGTGAGGCGTGCGTCGGAGATGTGAGGCACGTGGAAGAAACTTCGAACACTTACTTTAATCCATGTACATTTTGCTTCTTTTCATGTATTATTAAAACCATTTCTCATTTACGGTCTCTTCTTTATGGTGCTTCTGTGTACAACACCGCTTCAGGAAAGCATTTCCGACCTCTCATTGCTCTATGATTTCGAGTTGTCAGGATATACCCTACCCCTCTTAGAAGTTCTGAAACGGTTCACTGAAACACCCTGTGTGTGTGTGTGTATATTAGACCCATAAAAAGATATTATTAATATTTAAACATCATGTACTTATAAATTGTTAGCTTACTTTCTTAAATGTCTATTTCGCGTCTTTTCATTAATAATTTTTTAAAAATTTGGAAATACTAATGGATAATCCTTTCGCAATATTTTTTTTTTAACAGAGAGAAGGAATATATTACAAACCTTAATTACCATTTACTCTAAATATATCATAATGCCATATTAATATATTGTGTGAAACAGAAGAAAGCATTCGAAATATTCCGTTCACTGGATAACTTCATCTAATGAAAATATTCATTTACTTTCAGGCATTTGCAGTTTTTTTTATACCATTTTAATTTTTAAAAAGATCTGGAAGGATTTTAAAACCTATAGTTGATTCTTCCTTTATCTTTCACACATGGTTTAGTAAGAATGTTTAGATGCAAGAACTCTATTTGTTGTTTTTTAATATATTGTGGGTTTGTCGTCACTTTTGTTCCATATGTGTGCTAACGTTTTAGATTTATTTAACGCTATGGTTATGATAAAAAATTAAATTGTCAATAAATAATATAAATATTTTTACCCAGAAAAAAAATTTTTGCACTATATACAATTGCTTAAAAATATTTTATATAAATATTTGTATGAGTGGAATTAACTTAAAAATACTTTTAGAAAAACTATATAAAATCAAGTACGAAATACTAAGGATTTTTTTAGAAGGGCTATAAAAAGGAATAACTCAAAATATTTAGGTTCAACATAAGCCCAGGCGATATTCGAAGAACGGTTGAGTATGATAAGGGTTAAATAAATCATGTGTAGAAAATTTAGGACTACGTAATCAAAGATAATGGACCAGATGCTCAATTTATGCCGGAAGAAGTAAATATCAGGAAAAACAATTTGCAATAGATGCTTAAAAATTTAAGTACAAAAAAATCCTAAATGGTCTATCTTTTTAACCAATATTTAACATTAGCATTATTCATTAAAGAAATGTGGAAATTTTTTCCGAACCTTGAAGAATTTTGTCAGACGGAAAGTATATGGTTTCTCCAGTGAAGGCTTCCTGTCAAATAGCAAACGGCAAATTTATCTTATCGCACTTTTCAGAAAGAGTGGGATTATACAAGAGGGATGTTGGTCCTTCTGACTATAATTCTAAAGCTCAGCTGGACTCTTCAAGCTAGTTCAGAGAAGCCCCCACCCCCCGCCGCGACTTCAAGGGAAATATATGGACAAATGTAGCACATCACACAAAGAGCAATTTTCTATGCTAAATTCCTGCTCCCCCGTTAAGCAAATACTACTCTTGAAGTCTGTACCAGAACCACCGAAGACACTGCGTAATGGTTGATTTTCATCATAAAAAAACTGTACATAAAAATAAGCCACATACATATAATTTGAAACTTCTGAGGATATAATCCTCTTGAAATGATTAATCTGGAAAGTAAGTGTCTGTACACAACCATTTCATAATAAATCACTAAAAATTAAACTTGTTCAAAAATCCATATTTTGCTTGACATCTCTTTAACAGCTTCTTCTAAAAGAATTTAATATATTTATTAGAATGGAAGATGCAATAAATGTCGAAATAGTCAATAGAATTTATAAATTTCTTTATAATCGTGGCATTCACCTTTTTTCCGAATGTTATCTTTCTCATTCGAACCATAGTGCCACCACTATTAAGAATTTTACGCGATTGTCGATTTATGTAATTAAAAAATTAATCTTGAAAATATTCCATACATAATACGAATCTTGCTTAGACGAAATACTTAGTTAACGATTCGTGAATGCATTACAAATGTCCACCAATTGTATTTTAACATTAAAATGGGAAGTAACTTGTTAAACTTATTTTTTGTTTATAACTAATAATAAAATAATATATACGCTGGAATGAATTTTTTTTATAGCAATAGGAAGACCATCATAACAGACTTTCAAGCATAGGCGAAGATGGATGGAAGACTTATTTCAAAATGTACCAAACCACAACGATGGTCTTTTGCGTAAGTTGCGCAATCGTCGATTTCCAATCTGAAAAATTGATACATAAAAATTTGTGACTGTTATAAAATATGAACGTCGTTTAGAGGAAGTTCTCTTTTAATGATTTATATATAGTACATGTGTCTATCCTCAACTGATAGTGTATAATACAAAAAAGTAAACCAACATGTTAATTTTTTTTTTTTTTTTTTTTTTGTTCCTGACTTAAAAGTTAAATCAAATTTCTTTTATTATTTCTCTTTCTGTTAAAAACTGGAGCCCTTATTCATTAAAAGAAATTTTACAGTTCAGACAAGGATAATAAATAATCAAGCCTTTGTTTTAACCATAGAGTTTTATCAAATGCTACCTCGATAACATGCCGGCGTTGTCGCAAATAATGCGTAATAGTCAATTTTCATCGCAAAAGTATGGTATTTAAGCAATGTTATAAGCATATCGCAAGAACATAATTTAGACAAAATCTCCGGTTAATGTTTTGTATAAAGTATAGGTGTCTGTTTACTTCAGCTTTAGAGCTACGAGATTAAACAAAGATAATTTGTCAGAAAAACGTCTTTATTAATTGGATATATTTATTAGCTAAATTAAAAATTTCCATTTTTCGTGATAAATATTTTTCTTTCTTACTTACTGTTTCTTAATTTTCAATTGACTACTGGTTGAAAAGTCAATAGAAAATGAATACACTATTCCTCGTTTCCTGAAAACTGGAATCAGAGGAATTAAGAAAATATTATTAGCCAATAAAAAAATTAGAACTAACATTTAATTATTCAAAAATTTCATAATTGTAAATCTCAAGATTTTGCTGATATAAATAGTTGCATGAAAAGCTACCGAAATTATTTTCAATTATTTAATTCACGAATTTGAGAAAAATATGTTGAATTAAATTATTTCCTCTGTAAAAATTACAGGCATAAATTTGCGTCATATATTAATTATAAATGAAAACATTCGTTTCAAAACAATGGCGGATATCCGACTAGGCAACAGCCTAGGACCGCTGAACTGAGAGGTCCTCCTTCAAGCAGGTGATTAAAAAAGTTTAAATTAGTTGCCATATAAATAAATTTATGAAAAATACAAATTATACGAATTATAAAATAACGCGAAAATGTATTAACACTTTAATTAGTAACATTAGTTCAGCGTATTTCTTTCATTCATTAAGTTACTATACAATTTATTAACATCGAATGCACATCGCAATAATATTGTATGATTGTACAAGTATCCGCGTTTGTATAAATCATACTAATTATAAAAACAAAACCATAATAAGTATGTAAAATAAAAATAATCTAAAATTACCTGCAGTTAAGTAAAAAATACGTTGAATTGTAAAATTAAAATGCCAATTAGTTTTTGATTAAAATTATTAAAAGAAGGATCTCATAATGTGAGAATTTACAAAAAGACTGCAAAATGTCTAAATCCGACACTATTCCGAGTTCTTTATGTTTATTTCTCAATGAGTATTTTTTTCAAATTCTTAGAGGACGAATCGAGGGCGAGAAAGATTGAAACAATTTAATAAAATTGTTTTTCTCGAATAACTTTCTTTGAAATTCGCTTTCTAGAAATCAATTTGTCTAGTAAAATTAACACCTATTTGTCCAGTAAAAATATTTAGTAGTAAAAAAATTAAAAAGAATTTGAACCTATTTCAGAACTAAAAATACGAAAGTAATTGTGAAAGCTACCAATAATCTAAAAGTGTGTGTGTGTGTGTGTGTGTGTGTGTGTGTGTGTGTAATTTCGTTTCCTCATAAAGCGATCAAATTGATATTTTTTCCAAATTCAAAACTATTTCCACTGTTCTACCCGAAAACGGTGATGTGAAGAAAATGATCAGACACCCCGATTTGATTGTGCTTAGAATTTCCATAATGTAGAAAATAATGCAACGAACATTAAATTTTAAGAATCGTAGTTTACTAACCGAAGCTCAAAAAGAAGATATTTTCCATATTTTCCCCCATGTTATTGTTATATTACGACAGAAATTTAGAAACTGGAAATCCGTATGAGGCGATTCGAATTTTAATGAATTTATAAAACAGTTTTGAAATAAGTGCTGTTCGAATTCGGGAAGAATTTTAGATGGGTTTTATACTTCGAGATTCCATTTTATACTTCGAGAAAGTATTTGAAAGTTTACCTTCTTTCAGTCCAAATCAATTACATTCTCCTTTATGCATGAAACTTCCCTTTTTCTATACGATGTGAATATCAACAAATTGAATTGAGTTGCCATGTTTTCCGCGATACCGAATTCATAATGAATTGAAATCCATTAAATACATTGGATGGTTTTAATGACATTAGAATCAGACATGCGCAAAAACTGCACTCGATAATCGGAAATTGAAAGTCATCCATCATAAGAAATAGGTTTTGATTGACAGCAACTTATGTTACAGAATGGGGAAAAAATCCTACACATTTATGTTCTCAGCATCCCTTTTCTCTATGCAAAAGCCAATGATGGGGATATGGTATGGGGGACAGGATAGTGTTACTCATTTAACGTGGTGAAGTGAATGTTTGACAATTTCACAAGAATTTGCAAGTGATTTATTCCTCATATAGATCTTATTTATCTGACAAAGAAAGGAGTCCCTTAAAAGTAGGACTACCCATTTACTCTAATCCGTGACGGACAACTCAAATTGATTGCAAGGGGAGGGCTAATAGTAGCAGTATGCTAAAATCAATAGCTAGAATATAACAATGTCTTTTTTTAATAAAAAAATCAATATATTTGGTTATCACTGAGAGTATTAATAACTGGCCTTTGTAAATATGTACCTACTTTTAAAAGGAAATTCGTAAAGAGAACGAATTTTTCCCGTAATCTTGCGATTCGTATAACTCGCATTGAGCTATTCGGTCTGCATTATATCAACCTTATGAGTCGCTAAAATTATTTTAATAAACTAGTCATGCCAGAACACCCTACATGGCGCTGGCGTACAATAGTTACGAAATATTTTTTGGAGTGAATTTAACATTTTTACTGAATCTAACGTGTCATTATTGGCGAGTTATTTTGCAATTAATCCCTGACATACATTAATAGTATCCAATGATAGAATTTGAACTTTAGATACGTTTTTTTTCAAACGATTGGAGCAAAAATCTGACACAGGACTGCACTTGTAGTTACAAAATCCCATACCAAATTTGATATATTTCAGACATTGCGTTTTTGAGTTATCGCGTTTACATGTTTCTGAAAGTACAGACCGTCACACAGTCAACCCGAAAATGAATTTCGATCAAAATTTGATGGGTATTTATAATATAGATGTTAAATCTGTGTGCCGAATTTTATCTATCTAGCTTTATTCGTTTTGCAATTATCGTATTTAGATCCGAACAACCGAACAGGCGAGCTTCCTCTCAACGGATTTTACCCAAAATTTGAGAGAAATCTACAAATTTGGTGTAAAGACAGCTTACCAAATTTTAACCATCTAGCTCAAAATGTTTGAGTCATTTGTCGCAGACAGACATTTTCCACAAATGTGTTTTTCGAACTCGGGGTATTCTAAAACTAGGAGATTTGTCAAAATCTCGAGTTCGAATTTTTTGACTATTACTATACTTTCCTTATACTACGTATACGGGAAAGTAAAAAAGTTATGTTCAGTTCAAACGCGGAATTACTACTGAACTGTTTATAGTTGTTCTTAGAAATTTTCTTTGATATTTTGATATCAAAAAAAGAAATACTTCAATATATCACGATATTCATCAAAAGTTTTATCTATTTTTTTTGTTAGCATGTCAGTTATACAGTCGTGAAATAACAAAATGCTAATCTGTATTTAAAAAAAAAAAAAAAAACCTTAAGAAACTGTACTTGTTTCAAGTTTACTTTAGTTATGATAATGTCTAGTTTGAAGGCAACGCTAGGTCTATTTTGGCGCGGATCTGAACCCCAATCAGATGATGATATAGAAGCCGGCATTCTTTCTATATTTCTGCGCCACACATCAACGGGAGGAAGTAAATGTTTCAAAAAAATAATTTAATGAAAACATAGACGTCGTTTGGTTCATTGACCAAATTAGCCCGATTTCAAAAATCTGAAATTTTTTTTAATAATGTAATTGAAATATTTTAGAAATAGTTTTAATACAAAATTAAAATATAGTAAATACTATTCTGCGTAAAAAGTAGGTAAGCGCTTAGTTATGAAATAGCAAATACTGGAAGATTAAATAACAAATATGTAGAAACTTGCGTGACTATCTAGTTCTCGCACAATAACCAATTAACTGTGAAATAATTTCAAAATTTTCTGATTTGATCTATAAACAAAAAATAAGTGTATAAAACCGACGAGTTCACCAGAATGAATTGAGCAAATAAGAGAACAGAATAATCAAAGAGGGGTAAAAGTTATGCCATCACAAATTGCGATTTTACGATAAAAACTTCATCTGATCTCAACTATTGGCGATTTTACAAATACCTTATAATATTTAGTGAACTAACAGTCGAAACTTATTCGAAAAGCAAGAATGATTTTTTCCATAAAATATTTTAGTTTAACAATATTTCAAGCGGTATTTTCGAGCAGTCCTTAAAAGTAGGTCGAATAAGGTGTTTTTTATACAAGGCTATATGGGAAGCATTCATTTTTTTTCCCACCCCTAAGTTCAGGAGGATTTTTCAAATCAACACTTCCCCTTTTTTCCCAAGAACGAGGGGTCGGGAAACCCTAGAAAACCTCCTCACCGGATGCAAGCCAGACGGTATTTTTCAAACAGCAGATGTTTGCTATGGAAAATGAATGCATTTGTACCAAATTCTGAAATGGAAATTTATGGCAAATTAAATTTAGGGCTTTGAAGCTGAAATAAAAATTATAAAGGAGCAAAATATCCATATGAGCGGATAAGTAAAAATTTTAGCATTTAATATATATCTATACCTTCCAGCATTTTTTATCATTCAATTAAAAGCTAAACCTAGCATTCATATAATGCCATTAGAATTTTAATTGCATTCAGAATTGTTGTGGTAGAAGATTACAATTGACGACAAAATCAATAACAAAATGTAGAATTTCAGAGTTTAAGAGAAAAAAATAGTAACAAAATGTTAAAATTTCAGAGTTTTAAGTAAAATAAAATTTTAAAATGTTGTTAAACAGTTGTCATATTAGAATATCTTTATGAATGCTGCTGCTCGTGATGGAACTGTTTCCAAGAGTCATGCAGAGAAGAAGTATTCGCTCGTGATGGAACTTTAATCAGAAGCTCATCAATTCTTTGAATGTACTTGGAGTAATTTTAAATCGCATTGCAATTCATACACCTATTACTGAATTTATACATTTATCACTGTTACAGCAATTACGACATTTGAACACACCACGTGATATCTTGTGAGAAATGTGATCTATATTTCGAGGTTTTTTTTTTTCAAAATAAAGTTACGTGGAAAGTCAATGTTTTTTCAAGAATTATAAGATTTATAATCTGATCAAAAGTAAGAAGGGCCAACTGATATTGAAAAGGCAAAGTTATTAAGAAAGTATTAATTATCCATTTCAAATATTATATTTATATTGATTTTTCTACAAAAGATTAATTTTAAAATAAATAAAAGGTATAGGCAGTTCAAATGGAAAACCTCAAAATTTCATTTATTTTTATTTATTGAACAATAAAACAAATTATTTTCTTTCAAAATTGAACATATAGCGTTGGCCCAAAACTTTTCCACAAAATGTTTATTCTGTGTAAGAGAGGAAATAGAGAAGACTTTGAACCAGTTTGAAATGAATGGTCGGAAGGCAGATAAGAGAAATTCGACTCGCAAAAGTTTATCTTTCTTGAGAGATAAGTTAGAATTTCGTCAGCCAAACTAATATCTTCGGATTAGTCGAAAAGCATACAGCGGATAAGAAATCCTGAGAGCTCCAGGATTCCAAGTGTCATAAATTAATAAAAAAATTACAGCAGAAAATCTTTACACATATAATTTTTTTTTTACAATGTTAACAATACTTACATTATTGTATTGTAAAACTCACTAAATATTTGCAGATTTTATTTAAAGATTTCTAAATTATTTCTGAATAAGACTTTTTTCCAAATTTTCTTTTGCTTAAATTTTGATTTTTAAGTTACTCCGAAAAATTCTACAATTCAAATTAATCTTGAATTATTAAATATTGAACCACTAATTATTAAGTACTGAAAAGCAAGATATCATCAGTAAAACTATTATCACATAAACTAGTAATGACTTATTTTGATCGAGATTGGAAATCGGCACAGAAAGCTGCAGTTAAGATATTACTAGCAAATGGGGCCAAAACGATTAGTCGAGATGTCCTGAAACACAAATCGTCCAGTTTCTTTAGTGGATAGAAACCAATTCTAGAAGCAGAATGTATTGTTTAATTATTTGATAGATAATTGGTATTTTAACAAGCTGTAGCCTACAAGCTTGTATCACGCTTGTAGACTACATCTTGTATCACTTGATTCCAAGTAATATTCTATACCAAGTAAAGGATTTTATAATCATGGTAACATTTGCAAAGCGCTCCTTCTTCAATAATAAGCAAAAACAATCCCAAAAGGCATCCCGATTTGAAACGTTATTTTAAAAGTCGCCCAAAATTATAAATGTGGAAATATAAAAAGAATTATAAATATAAAATGGCACTCAAAAATCCTTGTATTTATAGATTGTTGTTGTAACTGTTGTCGCTATGAAATTTCGTATCGGAGCTTCTTGCAGCAGAAAAGGGATCGGATGCAGAAAAAAATAATGTAACCCCTAATCTATTCAAAGGAAAAGGCGGGAAATGATGAAGTCTGGATGGCGCCATCTTTCAGACACCCAACATTTTTTCCCTTATCCCCCCCCCAGATATCAGAATGCATTTGTCCTATGACCCCCATAGAAGTCATTGGCCTCTAAAGATTTTACTGTAAACAACTTGTGTAGACAGGTGTGCTTTTGCCATTGTGGAGCTGGGTATTTCTATGAAACTTTAGTATGTATGCATTTGGGTTGGAAAGCCTCTATTCATTGTATTAGGATCGGTTCACAGATTTTTATGGGGTTTGATTCAAGGCCAGATTTCCACATCAGTTTTTCGATAGAAAAAATATATGTTAAAAAAATCAATTCAATGATAAAAACGTGCACTGATTGATAATTGAAATCATACAAGCAATTTTGTTTCCACATATTAAAATTTTACAAATTCAAGCTAAATATAAAAATATATGTTAATGATAACACTGCATTCGTGTGAGTACGTGTTGTATTGAACGCGTTCTTTCGCACTCTATAGGTCAGACCGTTTGCTCTAGAGCTTCCAAATTTGACAAAAATGTGTTTTGTAGAAAAAAAAAAATGTTTATTTTCCAGCAGTTTGATATTTTAATTACAAATTAGAGAAATAAGCGGTATTATGAACGCTTTTCTGCATTTATGCCCAAAAATAATATTGCACTAAATTGATTCTTAGATTGTTTTAAAATTAAAGCTTGTTTTTAATTATATTTATTTAATTAAAATTCAGGAAAGAACCGCACAGGTTCTTTCCTGAAATTTGAGGACGAACACTTTTCTTTGCATAATTTGCAGCAACAGTTTTCTATGTTGAAGTAAAATTCCAACACTTTTATTGCTTCCTATATTTCACTGCAAAAAAATTTCACCTTTTTTTTATGAGAGTTTGCATAAGAAATTAGAAAATGAAATTGCATTACCACAAAAGGCAACGACAAATTTTATAGATTACAGATATAATTAAGGCAAGATGACATCATGAGACTATTGCATTAAAAGGGGTCATATATACAACAAGGAGAATGTGCTAACAAAGTAATACAATTTTAATGCCAGTTATTCAATATTTAAGAATATTCTGTTATGGGAATTGTGAACAAGTTATGCATAAGCGATTTAAATAAAATTAATCATTATTCCCGGCGAAACAGCTAGTCGCCAAACGCGGCTAGTGTAAAAGTATTCCTAGCGCGTCGCGAGATTTGGTAAATTTCATGACTTACTATTTGTAGAATAGCGAGCTATTTAACCTAATATATTCAGAATATATCCTTTTACGACTGCAGATTAGGACATCGTTTGGCCGACGGAAATCTAAGCGTGTGGTACAGATAAGAATCGCTGATAAATTGAAACTAATTTTCGAGAAGTTTGTTTCAAATTCCAGAAAATTTTCTTTAGAATGCTATTTTATACAAATATTCGATAATTTCACATTGAACAACAATAAATACTCAATGTATATATAATATATATAGTTTAAAAAAATAAAGATTAATGCAGATGTTTGGAACATTTTATGCTTAGGTTTTTCTAAACTTACTTTCCGGTCTAAATTCCGATTTCTCAAAAGTGTTTAGCTACTTTAAATATGCATTAATATAAGACTAAAGAATATCTTTTTCTCTGTTAATAATAAGAATGCATGTATGTGTGTGTTGGCGATATAAAGTCAAACTATGAGATCCAAAGCTACCACATTTGGCATAGATATGCTAGAAGATAAATAATACGTACCCTCAGAGCGGTTTTTTAAATTTCAGTTATTCGAAATTTTGACGTTTCATCCATCTTAATTTAAAAAATGCGACAGGACAAAAAAAATTTTGCATCTTAAAATTCATTAAGTTACTTTTTCAATGACACCATTTTTTTCGGCGTAATTTTTTTAATTAAAAATAATTTAAATTTTGCTACAATATATTTATTTATTTACATTCTTGTAAAGTTAGAAGAATCAAAACTTTTACATTGTTATTACAAATAGTTCACCCTGGAACGTTCCTCTATTGTTTTTGGAGATACAAAGAAATTGTTTTCTCATGTTAGGTAGGTTTCAATAAATGGTTTTATTAAAATTCTTGTAGTCAAAATAAAATTCAGATGTAGTTAAGGTTTTATTCTAAATTAAGGATTAAATTTCAAGTGTGCGCATCACTTATGCAATGAACAAGAGTTGCACACATTATACGACAAAAAAATTAGAGATGTTTTATTCTTTATTTAGTACAATGAACTAAAGAGTAAGGCCATACTTATCAAAATTTGAAAATTTAAAAATACTTTGCTAAATAAATTTTTAGGATCAAGTTATGTAAAGTATTTAAAGTTATTAGCAACTGTCTACCAAAGATCGCCTTGTTTATAAATAATTCTTTTATAAAACTTTTAGCAAATTTTTTCAAATTCAGATTATACTTCTAATTACTTTCGATTATTATATTAAAGAAAGTGATAGGATAGCCAATACTCTCTTGACGTGCATCAGATAACGTTCGTACTGAAAAAAACCACCCCGGCTAATTTTTTTTTCTTTTTAATCTAACATTCGCTGTACCATTTCTTCCATTTTAAAAAGTTATTTTGAAAGAAATGCTTTGATATCAAGTAATGCTATCAAAATATAATCATTAAATATTGTACCATTTGTTGCAAGAAAAAAATGTCAACAAAATTCGAGCGCTTATTGATTCTAGAAATCTAGTCTGATTCTAAAAGTGTCATCTCTTGCAAAAAGCCAATGTTCCGTTCAATTCAAGTGCCAATTCAAATAAGAAATTTAAAAATTGATTTTTTAAATTAATTATGATTTATTACCACGACGATTTTCAAAATATAAGAATACACAATACGCGTTAATTATTCCCATAATTTCTATTATTTTATACATTTTTTTGAAATTGCAACAAGTTTTGGAATCAATAGAAATAAAGATTACAAAAGTGTTAAATTTAGAGTGTTTACGAATTCGTTAAATGAGACTTTGAATAGTTTGAACTAAAATGTTTTTGTTAAATTATTAATATTGACATGATTCTATTACAATACGAGTTCAGTTATATTAACGTCTCGTTTTAAAGCAACACTAGGGCTATTTTGGGACGGACTTTGTAATTTCGAACTGCAATCAGATGACACTCGAGCTGGTACCCTCTCTTCCTCTCTATTTCGTATTATAATCCAACTGGTGTGCTGTGAAGTATTTAGGAAAATTCGAATCAGTAAAATTTATAATGCAATTGGAATTCATAAAAAAGTGCTTTATATTTCGATAAATTTGACACTAAACTTTTACCCATCATTTAATAGATTTAAACTCTTGAAAAAATCGGAACCTAGTCGGCCGAGTAAAGAAAACACAGTAAAAGTTTTTTTTAAAGGGATTTTTTTTCTTCCATTCCAGTGAAATTGAACATCTCAATATTTAAGTAATTAAATGTTCATTCATTAAAGACAAATTTTTGTGAAAAGCAAGAAGTCGATAGATTGATGAAAGGTATTCTGCCTGCAAAAGCAAAGTTCATATTGTAAAAAATGGGTTGAAGAGCTTCATACGAGAATCGAAACTTCAATTTTAACATTAATCAGCTCAACGGCGAATTTATGGCATTGGATAGATGACCCAGATAGGAATTTCGCGCCCTCGATTTTACGTTGTTGAAATCCTCGCCCTTATGGATTCCCATTAAGGCAAATGAGATTCATTGAATTATACTCTTCTATCTATTGAAATATTTCAGAAATAAATGGGAATAAAATAAAAATATTTTTGTTCATTTGCAGATTCTTTTATGCATACTGAAGGAGAAATAACCGTATTTTTCCCCTTTATACGTTAAGATCGACAAAATTTCAGAAATGCGTTTAATAAGAGAAACGAGAATCTTAAAAATCGTTTGGCTTCTCACTTTTTTCCAAATTGCATGCAAACGAAAAATAATTATGAACTAAATATATAATTTAATAATATAGGAACCTCTTCGTAACTATTTCATTCACTATTTGTCTTTCAGCTCCAAAATTGTTCTGATTGGGAAATGGCTGAACAATTAAACATGAGATATCAGATAAGAATATTTTCATAAGTTACGAAATGCTGTTCTATTTATTATAACCCTGTAATTTCTCAACAATTTCCTTACCTCTTTCACCAAATACATATGGCCGGTGACAGTAAGCCGGCAAAATACTGGCATTGCGTCTTATTTTCATCCCCTACGCACTTCACAATTACCTTTTCTTATCCTAACCCTCCCCTGGATCCAGAGATTTTTTCTTCCCCTTCCCCATTTGGCTAACGTGCACATGTACTCGTCGGAGGGCACGACCCTCCGTCCCTTGACCAGTCATTGAAGTTGAAGGTCAGTTATCCCCTTCAAAAAGGGTGGCTGTACTACCCTTTTGCTGCTTTCGGTCATTTACAAACATGGTGGAAAGACATTTCGTTGAAATTAGCCATAGCTGCTACTTTTGCTGTGATTCATGGATCCCTGTGGAGTATAATCACTTCGGGAATTATTTAGGTAATTCTGTAGGGTTCAAAGATGGACTTGGTACAGAATGTCCTTGAAATCTGAGAAAATTTTTAATTATTGGCTCTCCTTCAAGGCCACTCTATAGCGTTATCAGTCGTTTCATTTGCATAGCGGTCTAGAATGATGCTGTTCTGTAGATGAAGGTTTTTAGTAGATACAAGAACAAATGCGTATTTTTTACATAATATTATCTAATCTAATTGAATTTGTTCAACCATTCTTTTTTTTTTTTTTTTGAAATAGTAACTACTTCCGAATGGTAATTGGAAAAAGAAAAGAAAAAAGATGGAAACGATTTTGTACTAATTGTGTTTTTCTTACAAAAGTGGATAAATGCTGGAATTTCATTAACAGTTTCTACATAACAGAGAAAAGAACTAGGAAATAACCCCCTGAAAATATTAGATTACAACCTAAGGCTTATCATAAAAATGGATACATCATATGACCCAGGAAACAATGATTCCTAAAGAATATAGAATATATATTCTTTCCCTATAGAATCTAGTAATATCGGATAATTTAGCCTTCTTCCATTTGCTGAATATGGTTTCACTATAAAAAAGGTCAGTACTTTTCATAAATCTGAATTTACTTCTTAATGGAAGAAAACTTATCCCCAAAAAATGAAACAAAGTGAATGCTTTCAACAAACATTGTTACAATAAAAGAAAATTGCAAATATCCGGAATCGTTACAAAAGATCATCAATATTTGCCATCATAAAATCAATTGAGTTTTAGTTTGACTATCTATTATCGGTGATTTTGGAACTGCTATATCAATCGAATTGTTACATCAAATGGCGCGAAACTTAAACGCTGATGTTATGATGCGAGAAGTTTTAGCTGGTACTTCCTAAAAATGAGACAATCAAAATCGAAATTCGAGCTAAAGGAGATGAATTTAATTTCCACTTGTGCATATAGCACAAGTGGAAAAATTTGAATCACAAAATAAGTAATATTATAAAAATAAATGTTATGAATATTTGCATTATTAAAAATTTGTAGTTGTGGATAGAGTTTCACATGAAATATATTTCCTGTTAATTAGACATAGTATTTCAGTGCAAAAATTAAAACAAGAGTCTTACAAGTACCATGTCCCAGAAGAAAAATATAATGGCAATGTATGCTTATTAGTACTCAAACGTTATTCTTGATGGAAAACTTAACTGAATCCCGTATTTAAATGCAAAACCATTTGTAGAAAGACAAATCGAAGAAAACAAAATTCATTCGTTATTTGGATCTAGTCCCTTAAACTCCAGACGTAACTTATCCGCGCGATTGCAATTTGCAGACTCTATAGTCTCATTTACCAGTGCTACGATAGGTACAAAAATAACCATCCTCTCCAACTTTACTGTTGCTAGACTGAAGAGAGACATTTTATCACAAAACAGACTTAGACAGGAAAAACAAAACTGTTCTAATTTCACTACGCGCGTCTTTTATTCTTGTTTACAATTAACAAGTGTTTCGCCGTATTAATGGATGATTGTGTTTTGTATGAAGAAACAGGTCATTTAACCGAGTTAAAATGGCGTTTGTTTCCAAATCGTTCATTTCTTTTAAATATAACAATATCATTTGTTTAAGTCTAACTTTATATATTTAAGGTTGAAGCAAACAACGTTTTTTTTTACATTCATTTTCACGTAATTAAAACGAAGACAAGATTTAACAATTCGAGTTTCTGATAATACAACACACTTCAAATTTATTTATGATGCCGGAATAACTATTTGTTAAACATTTTTTCTGAAATCTGAAGGATAATATGAACTTTTAAAGGCTGTACAGCTAGGATAGCTTATATAGGATATCTATTCATGATAATATTTGGAAAATTGTTTCAAGACCACAAAATGTAGTTAGGTTTGATTCAAAACTACCCCCATTTTTGTTTCAATTTACATAATCCAAAGTTCCATCTTCAATCTATTTGCACGAAATAAAACCTTGAATAATAGCTGTGTAACTAGGTAAAACTACTTTTAGAAAATAATCCCTTGTAGACCTGATTATAAATTTAATTAATAGTTTAAAGATGGAAATAGCATTATGTTCATGAAAGTTAAATCTTTCAATAATGATGTTTATTTCCATTATTAAAGCTTAAAAACATACTTTATGTATTAAATGGTTTAAAAACTCAATCATCACGTATAGAATTAGTTAAAGGAAATAAACTATGATTTTTGAAAAAGTTCAGCATGCATGTGCAACAAATAAATTCTCGATGTATCAAATCTCCCTTCCTCAATATTAAATAACACTGATAAGAGATGTTTTCTAAGTAGAGAGTGCTATTAAATTAATGAACAAAATTTAAAAGTAGTATGTACATGAGGATGATTTATTAGTCTAGAAATCAGTAAGTTTATAGAGGTCCTTTATGGAAGAGATGGATGACATATGTACGTCAGTACAATCTATACTTATAATAAAGCTCAATGTGTGTGTGTGTGTGTGTGTGTGTGTGTGTGTGTGTGTGTATGTTGGCGCTCTACAGGCCAGACCATTCAACCTACAGCTACCAAATTTGGCACGTGCATACCTTGGAGGCCGGGAATGTGCACCTGGGGGTTATTTTTTCGAATTTTTAACTAGAATTTTATTTAAAAATTAAGCTAAATTTTGACGTGTTTCTGCTATAACTTCCGAAAATATTACCGCACAAAAAGATATTTACATGAAGTTAAAGATCAAAAATTTATCTTTTAAATGATACTAATGTTTTAATCTTAAAATTAATTTTCTATTTTTAATGAATTTTTAAATATTTTAACTATGTTTTTCAATAATTTTTTTCGTAAAAAATAAAAATAAAAATTAAGCACGTTTCGCATTTATGGGAAAAAATTAGCTTTTTTCAAAGTGTTGCCATCACGTTGATTAAAGCTCCAACTAAAAAGAAATTAAATCTTTTTGGAAATGAAATCTGCAAAAATATAATTTTCGTCATGTGTTTGTAGGAAATGAAACAAATATGAAATATATCTTCTAAAAAATAAATTCAAGAAAAATTTTATGATCTTTTACACTCTCTATATAGAGTGTTTATTTAGTCCCGGACCCATTTTGATGTTTAATGACTCATAAAATAATGAAGATATAAACAAACTTATGATATTTATTGATGGAATTAGTCATATTTTCCTTTTCAGGTTTGAATATTTTTTACTTTTGTAAATATCGTCTGCACGTGTGGTTAATTTCAGATAATTTCATTTTCCAGTCTAAATATCTGTACTTTTCTAAATATCGTCTGCTTATTAATTGCACTTCTCTCTTTTGTTTTTGGCAACTATTGAAATGTTATGTTTACTTTTAATGTGTTTATTCTATGTAGTACTTTTGTATGTGATGTTTTATTCGAGCAGATATTAAGGAGAATGCATACACAACAAGAGAAAGCACAGATTTTATGGTGGTTCATAGAAACGAAATCGATAGTGCAAGCACAGAGAAATTTCAGAAGAATTTACCAAAAAGATTCTCCATCTAAAAACAGCATCTTGCAGTGGAAAAAGAATTTTCTAGAAATTGGAAGTATTGCAGATAAGAAACGTTCCGGGCGTCCTTGCACAAGTGATTTTGATGTTGAGCGTGTCAGACATTTTTACACATTCCTGGAATATCTGAGATCAGCGGCAACAGAATTGGATATGCCAATTTTGACGGTGTACAAGGTTATTAAGGAAAAATTAAGACTGCATGCATACAAAGTTCAAATTGTTCAAGTTTTGGAACCGAACGATAGGCCTAGGAGGATGGCCTTTGCAACAGATATGCTAAGGAGGATAGAAGATGCTGATGATTTTCTGAAGCGCATAATGTTCTCCGATGAAGCATCCTTTCATGTTTCTGGCATTGTTAATCTCCATAATGTGCGCATATGGGGATCTGAAAACCCCCATGAATACCGTGAGGCACAAAGGGATTCCCCAAAGGTTAATGTGTGGTGAAGACTAATCCACGACCGAGTCATTGGGCCTTTCTTTTTTACAGAAAAGACGGTCTCATCAGTCGCATACTTAGACATGTTGGAAAACTTCGTACTTCCGCAACTAGAAGAGCTTCAGCCACATGTCTTTTTGCAACAAGATGGTGCGCCACCTCATTGGGGTACCATCGTTCGTCCTTCTTTGAATGGCCATTTTCCATGAAGATGGATTGGGCGAGGAGGTCCAATTCCTTGGCCACCCAGATCACCTGACATAACGCCGTTGGACTTTTTCCTTTGGGGGTTTGTAAAAGCGAACGTTTTCAGGAGGAGAGTGTCGAACATTGATGACCTAAAAGACAGAATTACAATCGCAATAGGCTCTGTGGATGCCGACATGCTTGCCGCTACCTGGCGTGAAATTGACTATCGACTTGATACTCTCCGTACGACGAAGGGGCCACACGTGGAAGTTCATTGACAAGGGTCATAATAATTTTTGAGTCTATTTAACCATTTATGTTATTAATTTTAATCTATCTTTATTATTTTATGAGTTATTAAACATCAAAATGGGCCCGGGACTAAATAAACACCCTGTATTAATCCAATAAATCAGTTTTATTTTCAGGCAAGTTTTGTTTAATATGAACAGGATATCCATTCAAATCAAGGCCACACAGCTAATTTGTAAACCTTTAGTTAGACACAGATCTGCTAAAATGATCTAAATGGAAAATGATTATATTTTATGTAACATGATTCAATAAATGCTCTAATAAATAACGAATTTTTGATTTTACATAAAGCTTCTGCTGTGGAAATCACGATTAACAAAATGTTCTTGAAACACTAATATTTTAAATAAAAAGAGTTAATTTCCAATCAACTAAATCCATCACTTAAACTGACTGATTTATGAAAATTTAAATATCACTATTCAATAAAAAAAGGATAATTTTAGATTTTCCATCGATCGTTTCAAAGAAAATAAGCCAATCAGCGCGTAGGTTTCTCAAGATTAATTGGCCTAAGATTATGAAAATGTTCAGTTTTTCTAAATTTTTAACATTCAAAACTTCATAAATAAGTCTTAGTTGATCGTGGAAAATAGAAACATTCATTCATTTATTTAAAATTTGGTGTGCCCAGAATATTTCTCAGAATATGGTACCTTACTGCATTAAATTTAGACTTCATAATTTTTGAAATATATTTATAAGCCGGAACAAAATATTATTATTGATTTCATTTCAATCCTCTTGAAAGCAAAACTAAAAACTGAATTTTATGCTGAATCTGAGAAAATTTTGTTGAATTATTCTTTCAGATATCACATAAATTATGAAAAATATTTTGTAGTTCACATAAGACTTAAATACCGAGCGATTCTGTTTGCAATACTCATATTCAATAATAATAATAATAAATAAATAACAATAAAGATGATAAATAAAATAAAACGCTTGGTTTTATTAAAAAATATCTTTATATTAATTGCAATTTCATCATTTCCACTTTAAATTAAAGTTGAAGTTTTACAGGAAATTACAACAAATTAGCAAAATATATAGAGTAAATTGAACGAAACGATCTAAACAACAGTATAAGTTTGGTATGACTATCAAAATTTGAAGATTAAAAATGTTTTGTTTGAGAATCTATTAAGAGACCAGTTACTTAAAATATTTAATTGAAAATTGTAGCGAGCAGTAATACTGGTGAACCGGCTGGTCGCCAAAGGCGGCTAGTATTCTATAATTTATCAGTTTCAATAAATACAATTTGGGATTAAATTTTTATACTTTGCATTCATCTGTTTGTTCCAATCGGATGTTTTGACGGGAAGAGACTGTATTAGTCATTTCTATTGCGTAATTTATGTTAATCTCCCAATATATTCTTTTATTTTTACAAAATGTTTGATTTATATTAGTCGCAATAAAAATAAATTAAAAACATTGTATTATTAAAAGCAAATCACCTCAACAGTTAATCAAATCTCCTCAATGTCGATTCTTTTAATCGTTGAGAAACGACCAAACCAAAAAGCGAACTTAAACATTGATTTAATCAAATTGTTGATTAAATCAACATTATATTTAAAAGTTTATTTTTTCCCAAACAGCTTTCAACGAACAAGTTTTTTGAGAAAAGCCGAAATGCCCTCAACTAAATCAAAATAATTTTCTTTTCCTTTAAAAGTGTAAGAGCACACGAGTTGAAATAACAGACGAATGCAACAGCTACGTTTGTCGCATAATGCCGCTATTTTCCACTTCCTGATTTATGTTTTGGTAGTAGTAATTACAAAAGCTGTGCAAATTCTTTTGTTATGTTATTAAGAAATACTTTGAAAAAAAAATGGAATAGAATTACCGACTGCATCCTTGCTTGTAGGTTAAAATAATTTGGAAATTCTTATTTCAATTAAATTTTCGAAAAGACAAAAATGCAGTTTTTCTTTAGTAATACTGTTTAAGGAATTAAATCCCCTCATGAAAATGCGATTGATTTTAGAATTGTACCTTAAGTTTACAATTAAAATTTTTAAAATAATTTTACATTAAGGAAAACTATAAACAATGAAATATTGAAGACAGAGATTGGAAATAGAGACAACCGGTGCATTTTGTCCCCTTTCCCTTCACTTTTAGTTTTCCGGGATATCTTTGATGTCTTCATTTTACCGAAAGTTTGCGGAAAGCTCTCGATCAGTGTCCACAAACGAGAGTGGTCCTACAATGGGTCAGATGGCGGATTTACGACCATATTCGTAAAGTCAAATGGTCGTAGGAAAGGGGCTTAATAGAGATTTCGATTGGCTGGATAAAAAACCGTAAGTACACCCCAGCCATTAGATGCAAAGATGTAAGAGTTTATAACACCAATAAAAAGAATTATTCTATTAAGTGAATAAACAAAATAAACATTGTGGAAATTTTAAATTTAGCTGAATATTTTCTCCTTTATTTTCGCTATTAACAATACTCATGTTATTAAATTGGCTAATTTATATATTTATATCCCCTTCAAATATTAAAGGGATATGGGTTTCCATCAGAAGATTAGGCAGTTTCAACGTTGCCGAGAGCCTAAAGAGTATGAAATCTTCAGATCTAGAAGATAAATGAGTTCGAAGAAATTGGAGAGGATCATTACACCAACGGATTTGTCCCATTACCCTCTACCCCTATATAGTAAGCCCTGCCTCTCCATTGAACAGAAGGCACCCCTCCCTCTCCGGTCGGGTGGACTCTTCAAGCCATTCCTGCATCCAAATCTAATTCAAACGAGAAAAGATGAGTCTCTACGAAATGATTCATCCAACAAAAATATATCAAAGAAAAGCGCAAACACCAAAGGACAAAAGCGAGGACAAACAGCTGGCTCGTTCAGAAAAGCTCTGTGGCAGAACTACAACTAACAGAAAAGTACTTCGACCCACTCAACTGTTAGAGTGAAAAACCCCATCATTAGCTTTTTATTAAATGTACGTGATGGCTATAAAATGGAACGAATTTAGATAAAATACGAATAATGGGGAAACCCGAGTAGCATAAAAAATAAAAATGCATACTGTATCTAAATTTTTTTAAAAAAAAATAAGTAAATAAAGAGGGAAAGTGAAAGAAGTAATAATGAGGTCCTTAAGTTAATGTTGGTTACGCATCGTCCAGTTTCTTGATGTTTTGAGATCACCATCTCACAAACTGATCCAAATAATGGAAGGCAATTTTATATTATATATATTATGATATTCAAACTTTATCGGCAATACATCAAGTAAGACAATGAAATAAATATGAAGTTCAGAAAAATGTTATTTGCTGAAATGACATAATTTGTACAGAAGCAATATTCAACAATACATTCTAAAGTACTACATTTGTGAAGTATATGGTATAGTATCTGAATATTAGAGCTATTTCTTACCTTCGGGGCCGAGGTAAGGAATCTTGGACAATCAGCTGAGATCCCATAAAAGGAAATCCTGAAATGAAGATTAGGATTCTTTAGAAACAATATCAAGGAAAATATAAGTTTACAAATTTGTTAGTGTATCAAATTCATCAATAAGTAGTCATCAACAAACAAAAGGCGAAAAACATCTTGTTAATTATAGCATTATCATAAAAAAATTTTAACACGCTATTCTCAACATCACATTATTTGGATCTACAAGACCACAGGAAACAACTGACTCGTGCATCCAAGCACTTGAAGTATGTGCGATTCATACAGTCTAAAGAAATACATTGGTGAGACTTCACATAGCGATTAAAGTGTTAAACACAGCACTAAATTGTTAAAATTGTGATGATTCTCACAGACCCTTCAGACCGTAAAAATAAATTTCTGAAACTGATGAAATAGAAGGAAAAAAAGTTTTGCATTACTTTTCATGAAACTAAACTCAGAAGATAACTGAAAAAACTATTATTCAAAACTATTAGTCTTCATAGTTTTTGTTTCAATCCGAATACAAATACATTTGAATATCACGGCTTTGAGGATAGTTCACGATCAACAATCCAAGACAAATTAAATACATTGAATCTCATTAAAGACGGAAAAATAATGCGAGATCCACCAAGGACGATTCACCGCTTCAGACTTTCTTTCAGATCCGAATTATAAAATAAAAGAACCCTGAAATATATTATTAACGAAGTTGCTATAAAATATCTTTAAAATTCGAATACACTCGATTATTGACCGAAAAAAAAATCAAATTTTATTTTTAATGTCATTTTTGAAAGAACTGCGTCTTTATATTTTCAAAACCTCTTTCGCTTCTAGGATAAGTAGAAATATAAAGATATTTTAATAGCACTTAAAATGAAACTCAAATTCCCAAGAAGTTTTTTAAAAAAAACTCAAATTCCCAAGAAGTTCTTAAAAAACTCAAATTCCTAAGAAGTTCTTAAAAAACTCAAATTCCTAAGAAGTTCTTAAACTCAAATTCCTAGAAAATAATATATTCAGTACTGTTTTGGAATATTTTCAGCATGAATTTCTTTGTTTCTGATGGCATTGCTGTAAATTTAGGCAATTCTGAATCACTGACGTATATCTTGAATTGATATTGATGATGTAAAATTTGTCAAACGCATGGATAGCATTGAAATAAAACAAATATCACTGATAAAAATATATCCAGTTAACATGCATTTTCAAGTTAAATGATAGAAAAAAGGAATTCCATTAAAAAAAAAGCAATAATCTATCAATTCTGGAAGAAATTTTTTCTTTCAAAAAGCAAATTTAAAACTCATTTTCCTTGAAATGTAATTGTTCCTTGAAATCAGAATAATTAAAATACTATTTAAAATACACTTACTTGAAACTTGGTATTCATTTTGTTTATATTAAGATCTAAGAACTGAACAACAGTTATGACGCATTGTCGAGTTATTCCTCTTTTAAGCTTTGTAAAAATGACAATACAACAAAACTGATTTTATATAAAAACTAGCAATTTACAAGAATTTTTAATTACTAAACATTTGATTGAGTCCATGGTCAATGATCCTCTGACAGGCATACTAACCAGGTCATTTGTTTTTTTGATTAAGAGTGAAAAAATAATTAAGGGCAAGAAATCAAGTTCTCTTAAATATTTGAAAAAGCATTTAAATTTTTTTTTCAATGGCATATTAAGTTTCTGCATAACGATAATTTAAAAATAAAAGAATAGTGCTTCAAGTATCGTTTTTTTTTTTTTAAGTCCTTCGGATTTAGTTTAGATTCATTAAAAAAGGAACAAAAACATTCTATAAATTCGCATATTCAATTGTATTTGAGTTCATAAAGAAATTTTTTATTCATCGATTTTCATTTTCCTGTATTTGATTGGAATGTTAACTTCATAATACTAAAGTAACTGTTTATCTTTTCCATATATTCCGTAAACCCTTATGTTTTCGCAATGTAATAAAAAGAAAAATAATTTGATTTTATGAAAATTATTTCAAGGCACTGCAAATCAAGCTGCCTCTGTCATATGCAATTAAAAAAAGCAAATATTTAGATTGAACTTAGCATTCAACCTCGTTTCCAAAACTATAGACCTGTACCGAACTTCAGTGTCAACTGCTCATTTGGAATTATTTCAAAATGTTTGCTGCATTTTCTCCTCTGTACATTGAACTTAAATACAAAACTCATATAATCGAATCACATCAACCAGTTAAGATAACACTTGCACTGGCCCTTATGGCAATTCGCTTTATTATGTTTTTAGAAATTGACCTTTTGTGGATGAAGATTGAAAATGTGGTACCATTTCATCGACACTGGTTTTGAGCAACAGCAGGGCTTTCTGCCGTTGGGAGAATTCGTGAGGTAACATTCTCCCACAGTAAAGAGCAAAACTTGCTCCGGACTAGTCAACTGTTCATCGGAGAGACATTTATATATTAGGAACCTTTCTAAACATCAACATCATATAATTATTGGTACGGAAAATTCTATCGGATGAACGATGTAAAGACAAATAGGCTCCTAATAAATAAAGATGTATTATTCGATATAATTCAGCCCAAACGTACAAAAGAAAAGAACTTTCAATAAAAAGAAGCACTAAGGTAATTAATCGTTATTAAACAACCGCAGCAGCAAAAAGTACTCTGAGGACATCATCAAGAACTGCTTCGCTCAAATACAGATTGAGCTGAACTTAGTTTTTTCGACTGTAGACACCCATCCACGTGTGACCATTTTTCATATGTCTCAAGACAGGGAATAGAATATTCTAGAACAAATTCTGGAATTAGAGTCTCAATGGAGTTATTGCCAAGTTTCTCGAATATTCGAGACCCTTCCTTTTATTTGCCAAATTTATCGCCAAAGTTGGGGACGATCAATGATTCAGCATCCATTCAACGGCCATTATTATAATAGTAAAATTATACCTGCACATAGAAACAATATTACAAATTCGTAATATATCCAACGTACCTGATTAAATACATTAAAGCCAGGTTTATATGCTTATTTATACATAATTTCACCGCATCTCGATTCGTAACTTTTATAATAAAATATTTCGATTATACAGCACAAATGGATGCAAAATTTCGATTATAATTTTATAATTTTACTTTTCGGCTTGGAGATCCCCTTCAAGGTGTATGAATAAATACCAATTGCATGATTTTGGACTTCCTTAATTGATGAATTTGTTTGGTGTTTATTTAAACAATATTAAAGAAGGGGATTTATTTCCCCTTTCTTTAAATATGTAATATACACCACTGAAATTTTTAAAAATAAAATTACATCTCAATTGATACTCCAACTCCCCCTAAAAGAAAATGACAACTCCTTTGATTTATGTCTTTTCATTTATACGTTGTTTCACGTCAGACCCTCGAAAAACAAATAGTGCTTTAATATGTATGATTTAATTTCATCTCTGGTAAAACTGTTTCCAATAACGCGATAATTGTTTTTTAAACAGCACAATTAAAATTAATGTCTAATTTTGTTGATAATGACATTACTATTTATTTGAGAGACCAGACAAATTTATATTCTTTAAAAAATGTATAATTCATTTATTTCTCAGTGTTTCCATGAAAAATTGTAAATATCATTGTAGAGAACATGATAAATACAATCATGCTAGGAAATATCCCGGATGCCAATGAGTACAATCATGTTGTTAGGAAATTCTTGAAACATTTTAAATTAAATTCTGAAAAATTTAGATAAAAAATTAATTAAACGTAAGTATCACTAACCTTATACCGCGATTTCGCATTGGGATTTTATTTCAAAAAATAAAAATACAGATTAGATATTAAAATGTTGGAAGATTTGAAAGTTTTTGAACGTAGACCAGCTTAAAACAGCAGATAATTCCTGGCCTACGTAAATATTTCATTCACAAGATATCTAAAATCAAAAGCATTGATGAAATAGTAAATAAATTTGAAACTGAAATAAACATTTTCAAATTTATTTACCAATTCTTGTTTGCTTTTCATGACTGTTTCGATTCATTTCTCATTTGAAAAATGAAAAACGAATGGAACAGTTATGACAAAAATGAGAACAGTCATCATCTGTGCACACCTTATAAAAAGTATAAAGTGCACCCAAATGAAAAGAGGATTACAGTTACATAAAGAAATTAATAACAGTATTATAAAAAATAGTTCATGCGGAACAATACAACAAATAATCGCCATTGACATTGAAACACTGATCCCCAAGTGTCAGAAGATTCTGAAAGGCTTCCGATTCAGAAAGGCAGAAATTCCCGAGATGCTGACTAAACCAATTTTCTTCGGTATCCTTTATCCATTTTACAATAACCAATCTTTTTATGGGTTATATGTGATGCACAATTTCTTTGCTTATCGACAGTTCAACATCAATTTCATGTGTGGTGGTCCGATAATTCTACCTTATGAAACTAATCCTCAACCCAAATTTTGGCATTTTTGGGCACAACTTGCGCCTGGCCCAGTCCGTAACAAGTCCTTGATAAGTACGCATTCTCATAACGATGATACCATCCAAGTAAGAAGCACGGTTCTAGACACTGCTCTTCAATTTGCTAAAAATTTAGGAAGCTCTCCTTTTACACGAAGAAATAGCATAAATGCTCTTTGTGCTGATCTGGCGGAATCCATCAAGCAACGAACAACGGAATCAACTCTCCAGAAAGAAGGAATTCAGCGAAACCCTTAAGGGTGCCGTATACACGCCACCTACAATTTTCAAACGTAATGTTGTCCTATGGAGAAATATTTCAAGTCTATTAAGTTTGCTATTGCGGTTTCTTTCTTATGAAGTCAACTGAAATCAGTAGAAGGAATAAAAACACAGGCTTCTGCCAAAGGAATTTTTTCTCGAACTTCTCAAAGTATTTTTAAATATTTATTAAAAGTCGCAAAACTTCAACTTCGCACATTTAAATAATTCTATGAAATTTTTTATCGTAAATAAAATAAAAATAGCAAAATAGCAGCATCAGTATTGGTATCTTCTTTCCGATGCATATTTTATTTTTAAAAAAAAAATGTGTAAAAGCAGTATTTTAGTCCTAAAGTTGGAAAAATAATTTGCACTCCCTTCCAATGCTCCTTTAACCCCTCCCATTCTCGGAGGAATACACTATAAACCCACCCTTTACAATCTGATTTATTATCTGGTCTTCAATAGGTCTTAAAATCTTCCCCTCAGCATTATTTTCTTTCTGCCTTTCTTCTTATTTTGTTTACCATCACAGCTGTGGTCTTCACACTCCAGACTTGTTTCTGCGAATGCTATTGCATTCTTGGAAACAAATTTACAGCGGTGGAAAAAACTTTGAGACCACATGTGAAATTGAAAACTTAACTTTACTAAAAAAAGATACATTAAATAGTATATACAATACAAAAACATAAAAATTTCTTCATCTTATTTTATAAAGAAATTAATGTAATTATACGTTATACTCACATGATTTTATTTCATAACATAAAAGGGAGGAAAAAACTGAGACCACAAAGTTAAATATTAATTAAATGTATAGCATTACAATTTTTAGTACTTCGTGTGTTTTTCTATCACACGAATTACTTCTAAAAGATGATTCTGGAAGGATTTTGCTAGTTTTTTGCATGTTAGAATCGGTATTTTATCCCATGCTTTTGAAACAGCAGCTCTGAGTTCAGACACAGAATAATATTGTTTACCATTTTCATACACCATGCGTGCAAGGATACCCCACATGTTCTCTATGGGGTTGAGGTCTGGACTTTTGGTCGGAAAATCCTTAAAACTTATATTATTTTCAGTTAGGCAAGCAATAATTGAAGCAGACTTGTGCACTGACGCATTATCTTGTAGCAAAATCAAATTTTGATCCATAAGTTCATCTCTTAATGGAACAAAATTGTTCGCCAGTATATCTTGATAGTCAAAAGAGTTCATATTACCTTTAGTAAACACAATATCAGTCTTACCTCTAGCACTGAAACCTGCCCAAAACATAGCGGATCCACCCCCTTGAACTCGCTTTGAAAAATGCTTAGCATCCTGTCTCAAATCATGCCAATACTTTCTTAAATCATCGGGTCCATCTAGATTAAATTTCTTTTCATCCGTGAACACTATTTTTCGCCACAAGTTGGGTTTTAAAACATTAGATGTTGCAAAGTTCAATCTTGCTGCAATATGACATTTTTCAAGTCTAGGTTTACTTTTGAATTTTGCATATTTGATGTTTTCCATATTACTCAGATTATTTCTAACTGTTCTAGCCGTAACTGGAAGCTTAAGTGTCGATTTTATTGCTGCAGAATGTGCATTGTCTTTAACAGCCATCCCTATAACACTTCTTTTCATTCTGGTTGACAGTTTTGATGCCCTTCCTCCTCTATTTTTTGTACTATATCTGCAAGAATCTGAGAGAAAATGATGAAACACAGTTTTAGACCTCTTGATTTTGCAATGCGGGCGCAAAAGGGGCAAAAAACAGAAAATAATTCATGATCCAATATTTTGGCAATATTATATTATATATATATATGTGTTTATTATGTTATATAATATATATTATATAATATATGTTTTCTGTTGTTAAGTCTTTATATTATGTCCATATTGATGTTTTCCATATTACTTTATATATAAGTTTGAGGGCTCATTAACCCCACCAAACCCTTCATGATGTACAAAGACAGTGTCGGTTTTCGAAAAAGAGTAAGGGAAAGTTTTATTGGGGCCAGTTCGGTGGGTCGGTTGACCTTCTGAGTGTCACTCTCTTCACACAGCAATATCTCCTGGGGACTAGGAATTATTTTTTTGTTGAGTGTTATTCGGCTTGTTAATCAAACCTTTTAAGCCTCTTCCGTCATTAGTTTGGTCACCGCCTTATCCCCCCATCGATAGGTGGCGCTTTCGTCGACATCGGGTTTCGTTCTCTGTATATGGCACTCTTAACTACGTATTTTCAACTGAAAATACTACCATGTCATCTATCGGCTAGCAATTAACTCAGATTTGATATAACGTTATAGTCAAAATCTTTTTCATTTGGGCACACGCTATAATTTAAGAAATATACTGAATGTGTGTATGAAATGTTACATTAAAGGATATATGAAAGTGTTATACTATCCCACTAACTTAAAATTTCCTTCCAGATAAGGTAGTAAACAAAGGAAAGAAAATCTCCATTTGACTTAGGAATCTCCCATATTATATCCAAGCTACTCGTTTAAAATATTGTCAGAGAACTTTTTCAAGACAATACTACTATAGTTTATTTGGATACATTTTTCCCATCATAAAAGGAAAAGTGATAAGAAAAATTAAAACTCCTTACAGTGGCTAGCGATTTAATTTCATTAAAAAAATTTGATACATCTTTAATAAATGGTGCAATCCAATTATAACTTTACTATACTGGCGGAGAGTTGGATTACACTAGTTATTCAAAAATATCTAATACTAAAACCAATAAAAAAATTTTTAATTACTCAATGGAATTTACGTGACATTTTCGCAAATTTATCTCTCCAAATATGACCGTTAGGTGTCTTACTTCCTAAATTTGGGCCAAGATTGTGAGATGAATTGCAACAAATCAAAGGAACTAACAAATTAATCATAAAACTATTCTACGTAACTTTTAGTGAGCAGCATCATTAGAATTACATACCCATTTAAGTAGCCAAATTTGTATTATTGAAATCTAATGACTGATATTTACAGTCGACAGTATGAAAAAAAAAAGTCACTGTCCGTTAGGATTAAGGCTGTAACTATGAGCTTAATGTTACTGGCGATAATCAAACTTTTGAAAAAAAATTTAAACTTTGTTAGATTCAAAATTCGTAATTAAGCCTCTTTCCAAACACAGCTGCATATGATCTCCTTGGATTTGTTTCTATAGGGTTTTGGGCTCTTGGAATGGCAGGGCATCCTTTCCAGGCTGCTAGATGATTAGTCATTTTGCAATTAATGCATACTGGGTTGGTGGTTTTCTTTGATATGGCAGTCTCGGGTGGTGTGTTCTCGGTTACATTTAATGCATCGGGGTTTGATGCGACACTTTCTGGCTGAATGGTGGAATCCGGAGCAGTTGAAGTATATAGTGTTCTATAGGGTTCTGTTTTGATGGTCAGGAAACAGAGGTATTTTAAGTTGTAGATATTTTTGAAGTTGCCTATTTTTCTGACTTCTGCAAGGAATATGGGTAGTAGGGTTTTCGATCTGAAGTTTTTCATCTGGCTGATTCGTTGGATATGTAGGTTGTTGGATTTATCGGCGTATGACTGCGTCTTAAAGTTAGATTGTAAACGCTCGATACATAAAATAAACATTTCTTATTTAGGATATTACGACCAACGATTGAAAGTGTTTTAATGAAATTAAAATCAAACCCAGACTACGTCAATTCCAAGTAACGGCGAGCATCTCACTCGTTCTATTAATTTTTACAACATAATCCTCGTTGCCAGATGCAACAGCAGAAAAACAGTTTCATTTAACACAATAATATATAAAATATTTTTGCAGCAATTACTTCAAAAACAAACATGAACAATTTTAACAATTAAACAAATACAGAACGTTAACAATTATTTATAATATTTAGTTACGTGTGAACCACAATGACTTGCGATGATGAGTTGCGTTACTTACAATCTGTTCCTACATCACTCCCTTGCCAGTAACAAAGTTACGCTAATTAGAAAAAAAATTAAAAATGACATTTAAATGTAATATGAATATAATGCACTAGAACAACATTTTAGGCATTGTCTATAAAACGCACAGGTAGTTTTATTTTTCTTCCACAACGTATTTGTGTGGTTAAAGCAGGCAGTTTGGCGTCCTTTTTTGAATCACTTAATGCATTCTTATGTTGCATCCTTTCAGTTGAGTCACTTCTTTCGGGTTTATAAGATGCAGGACTTTTAACAGTTAATGGCAATGGAGCATTAGAAATGCCAAAATGTGTTAACTTATAAGCTGGTTTAATTCGATCAATAGAAATATTTACATGTTCACCTTTGATTAACAACGTGAAGTCTTTTGCGTTCGTTGCAATACTAAAAAGGGTCCCTCATATGGTGGTTCTAAGGGTTTTTTTAGGCGATCGATCCTAAGAAATACGTGAGTAGTTGTATTTAAATCTTGTGGAACAAAAAATATGTTTACATTTTTGCTAGGGTATTCTTGGTTTTACTAACTGCATCTGTTTTCTTAGATTATCAACAAAAGAATCTAATGGACACAGTTTTCGAATCTTCAAAAACTCACCAGGTAATTTGATAGACTTACCAAATACCATTTCGGCTATTGTAAAACTACAGTCGTCTCGAAGAGAAGCTCGTAAACCCATGAGAACAGTAAGCAACGACTCAGTTCATCGAATACAGTTGTGGCATTTAATGGCTGCTTTTAGCTTGCGATGTAGACGTTCTATCTTTCCATTACTTTGGGGATAAGACATCGTATGCCGTAATTTTACACCACAAATGATTGCTAATTTTCTGAATAATTCTGAAGTAAACCGAGTTCCCCGATCCGTAACCACGAGAGAAGGTACTCCAAATCGTGTTATCCAGCATTCGTAAAAAGCTTGAGCAACAATTCAGCAATGATCTGTCGCAAAGAAACCACTTCCATCCAAGATGTGTGTTTATCGATGCATGTCAAACAATAGATGTATCCATCCGATGGAGAATACGGCCCAATCAAATCAATATGAATTACACTAAAACGATCATCAGGCGGTTTAAAAGTTCCATATTCGGATTTTGTATGCCGCGAAATTTTATTTTTTTGGCAATGTAGACATGCCTGTGTCCAGTTACGAACTTCCTGTTTCAGTGAAGACCAAATGAATCGTGATGCCATTTCTTTAACGAATTGTTGTACAAATTCCGGGGTGAGATAAACAATGGATTTGTTGAAAAATCCGCATAAAGGATTTAAAATAAAAATTCTAACCTTTGATGCAGATGTGTTGCACCATCAAGATTTTCCGGATGGAAGTTGACACTGCTTCAGTTTCAAAGATTTACTGTAAAGTCGCAGTTGTTTCAGTGCGTCATCAATTTGATCATAGTCTATAGTTGGCAGGTTAACATTAGCAATTCTCGATAATGTATCTGCGACAATATTTTCCTAACCATTTACATAACATATATTTGTGGTAAATATACTGTAAATGTCTCAACTGTCTTGGCGACGCTTTGTCGTTCTTTTGTTTAAAAGCAAAAACCAAAGTTTATGATCACTGAAGATTTGGAAATCTCCACCTTCTAAATAATGCTTAAAATGTTTTGAGGACAAATAAATAGCCAAAAGTTCACGATCGTGCGTCGAATAAATTTGTACCTCATTTAACTTTTTTGAAAAAATGCGATAGGTTTCAACTCATCAAGTTCGTGTTATTTCAAAACTGCTCCTATAGCCAAATCCGATACGTCTGTGTGTAGAGACGGAGGATAATAGGAATTTGGATATGTCAGCATTGCAACTTCTGCTATATCTATTTTGCATTTTTCAAATAGTTTTACAGTCGTCTCACTCCAAGGGACTTCTCTGTTCTTTCTTTTTGGCACCTTTTAAAAATTCATGAAGAGGGACTTGAATTGCCGCAGCATTTTTTATGTACGGATGATAGAAGTTTAGCATACCCAAAATTGTACGCAATTTTTGAAGGGTATTTGGCAATGGATATTCTAATATGGCCTTTACTTTTTCTAGCAGAGGCCTTGATCCTTTAGCGGAAATTTTATAGCCCAAAAATTCTAGCGAATCAACTCCGAAAACTGATTTGCTGACATTTATGCGAAGCCCGTACTCATTTAAGGTCACCACTTTATCGGCGTATGACTGCGTCTTAAAGTGTAGATTGTAAACGCTCGATACATAAAATGAACATTTCTTATTTAGGATATTACGACCAACGATTGAAAGTGTTTTAAAGAAATTAAAATCAAACACACACTACGTCAATTCCAAGTAACAGCGAGCATCTCACTCGTTCTATTAATTTTTACAACATAATCCTCGTTACCAGATGCTACAACAGAAAAACAGTTTCATTTAACACAATAATATATAAAATATTTTTGCAGCAATTACTTCAAAAACAAACATGGGCAATTATAACAATTAAACAAATACAGAACATTAACAATTATTTATAATATTTAGTTACGTGTGAACCACAATGACTTGCGATGATGAGTTGCGTTACTTACAACCTGTTCCTACAGATTCTAATTCTGCTTTAATCTCGTCAGGGTTGAAGTTGATGGGGAGTCCGCGCCTTAGATGACAACGATTAAAGGAGTACCCGCCCGTGATGGGCTACCTCCGACCTTGCGAAAATGAAGAAACCTGGCGACAAATGGTATGACCTGAGCTGTTGTGGTCATGGTGAAGTTCGCAAGAGAACTGACAGAGTCCTCTAAAGAGAAAAGTCCGCATGGCAGGTGAGGGAGAGTGGGTGTAGAGTCTCGACCAATGGGAAAGCAGATCGTCATGGGAGTAGGAGGAGGTGATGCAGGCTGGTTTGGATCCTAGGGACAGTCGAGGTGGTGGATAAACTATTGTTTCTGTGCGGCGAATCAGAAGCTTGCTTCATTCAGGTGGGCGGTAGGGTTGGAGCTTATTCAAGCAGGGCGTTGAGAAGGATGAGTTTTCTTTTCTCTTTGGATTTCGCTTCTTTTAATTTCGCTGCTGCAGATAATAAGCCAGGGAATTCTTTCAGCAGATTTCTTATTTCTCTACACGCTTCGATTAGTTCTTTTAATTCATTGATGTTGGATATTGGGCTATGGTCTTCTAAAGTTGGGGTGACATCAGGTGTTCGATGCTGATATTGGGGTCTCTGTCTTGGAGCGGGTGGATTCTGTGCTATTTCTTGGGCTCTTGTAGGATTATTTTTCTTAAATTTTAGGGTATCCGCATACGTTTTCCTATTACCTCCTGTTGGGGCTGTGGTGGGGTAGGCAGGGCAACCTTTCCATGAGGTCAGGTGTCCAGTATTTTTGCAGTTTATACAGGTGGGCTCCGGGATTTTTTCTTTCTGAGGGCATTCAGCAGTGGTATGTTCTCCATTGCATTTGATACATCTCGGCTTGCATCTGCAATTTCTGGCACTGTGGTGAAATCCAGCACAATTGTAACACATCGTTGCTTTTGCTGGTTTTCTGTAGGTTTCTATTTTTACTCTAATGTAGGAGAGTTGCTTGATGTTGTGGATATTATTGTAGTTGCCTGTTTTCTTTACTTCCACCAGGAAAATGGGGTAAAAAGTCTTGGTTCTAAAATTTTTGAGTTGGGAAATCCTTCCGATGTTGAAATTTAGGGCTTCTAATTCTTGCTTTAATTCGTTCTTGTCCTGATCTAATGGCAGTCTTTTGATGATGATTTTTACTGGTCTGTCGGTGGGATCTTCAGAGATTACATGTTCGACGTTCTTTTTAGTTAGCAGATCCAGAATTTCTTTCCTTGCTTCTGCTGAGTCTGGGATAATTTTGATAAATCCATTATTGTAGATATTTTCCGTGTTTGGGTGGCCTCGATTTATTTGTTGTAGGATTAAGTTATATCCATCTATTAACTTCATATGGATGGGGGGAATTTCCTTCTTAGTTGGTGGATTTTCTTCTAGAATTTGGAATTTATTTCCTACTGTTAGGTCCGGGTTTTCAACTGAGTTTTTCCTCTTAGCTGTGTGCCTTTTGTCAACTGGTTGGAAGGGCTTTTCTTCTACATCCATTTCGGTGGCATGCTTATCGCAGTTTGTAATGGGGCATGGGCCGAGTTCTCCTAACTCCTCTTCTGTAGTGTCAATCTTGGCTTGAATTTCTTGATATTTAGGATGGGGAGTCCTCTAACTATTGAGTTTATATAGCGTAAAAGAACAAGTTGTTTTCTTTTATGTTTTTCAGGTTCATCTCTGAAGGGACTTTTCCTTTCAACGAATAGTAACCAGCCTCATACGTCTGGCCTTTGCATAGCCGAATACGCGTGGTACCGCGTTCCCTTTACTCTCTTGCGTTTTTTTCCGGTGTTCTTTGATGTATGTTCATTTTACTGATAATTTGCTGGGAGTTCCAGACTGATGTCCAGAGGCGGGGGTCGTCCTACAATGGGACAGTTGGCAGATTTATGGCCATATCCCTAAAAGGAACGGGCTTGACAGTGGTAGCAGATCTCCATGTTTCTTTTTGTGAAGACAAGAACGAACAGAATTCAAAGCACTCAATCGTTGGAGCTAAACTGTTTTCATCTATCTTTCAAGTAATAGATTTCATCTATCTTTCAAGATACCAGACTATCATCGCATTCATGCAATATTTTATTAACCAAGACACCAGGCGTGTATGCAATTGTTCCTTTCATGTCAATAAATAGATATTTAATTGCATCACTTAACGGATTCTATTCTCACATATATACCCGAAAAGATTCAAATATACGTCCCGTTGATTTTCTTTTTTATCACGCAGAAAATAAATTTTATCCGATGTTCTAGAAAAGAATTTCAACCTATAAAAACACCAAGACCAAATTATGTCTGCAACTTCAAAAATCACTTTCATTAAGTCAGATTTCAAAGACATGATCAATATTCATAGCAATTAAATGCTATTAAATCTTTTTTAGACAATTTTGGACAAACTCCAATAAAATAAAAATGAAGTGAAATGAATTCTAAATCTCCGTAAACTGCTTTAAAATTATCTTTATCGTGGAGGAAAATGCCTGAATGAATCCATTAACTCATGTGCTAATTAAGATGTTATATATAATTTTCTTCAATTTGATTATGTATGATGAATGATTTTATATTCAACGAATTTCTTATTAAAAATATTAATGAAAATGATAAATATCTAGATGTCTTGCATTAGAGTTTTCGAAAGAATTAAAAAATACTGCTTTTAGTTCCAATGTCATTCAGAAAATATCCAATTCATTACTTCGTTCCAAATAATTTTAAAGCCTTTTCTATACGAGTTTAACATTCGAGCATTTTATACGAGTTTATTCGTAACATTTCTATACGAGTTTAACATTTTTGTGAGCTTAATTACTGACAAATGCATTTTACCCAATACCGAAAAAATACAGCCCTAACTTTGATTTTAAAAGGCTGATTTTGAATATACACTTTCTCTCTCCTTTCTCCTCTCTAAATATCTTATATTTTTGTAAGACCAGTAACTGTTCATTGAATTATTCTCTTAGGAAAAAAAGAAAAGACTCATTACAAAGTTTTTTTTTTTTTGTACACTTTCTCCAGATAATTTATGAACAAAATTACAAATTTAGCACTCGTGATATATACTAGTAATTACAATCTGTAAAAAAGGGACAAACTAGGTTAATAGAGAAATTATTTCATTTGATTGTTAACCGTGGGCCGCTTAAAAGTGGAGTATTAAAAACTTTTAAAATATATTGTGTTTTGGACTATTTTTTAAGATCATGTGTGAAAATAAAGTTAAAGGCCAAACAAAAATTCTTAAAACCGAGCAATTTAAAAACAGGCTAAATTTATGAACTTTGAACCTCAAAAAGGTCAAAAGAAACTGCTGTCTGAATACAACCGAACATTCGTTACACACCTGTTCGAACCCCACCGAGTAATAGGTTTAAGAACCGCAGGTGCTCTTTATTCTCATTTCAGGACAGTTATATTGAGAACCTGTAAGATCTGTTTAGCGTTCAGTTTCGAGCCCCTTTCTCTCAAGTAAAAGTTGCAATATAAAATTTTGAAAAGAAAATAGGACACGTGTTTCGTCGAACGTGCCATGAATAGGGCTGTTGGGACAAATTTGTGGGCTATGGGTTAGGATATTTCTACAGCCTGATCAGAATTATAACTAGGAATTAAAATGCCTTTGATCTGACGCAACTGTTTGCCTTATAAAATTAAAATTGAGAGAAAGTTATTCGGTCTAATATTTTCCAGTTTTCTAAATCAACTTCTGTTACTACCGAACCATATACATGATAAAGTTTAACAACTACATTATAAACTTCAAAAAAATTCAGCATTGCCTCTATGAATATTTTTTTTCAGCGGGTATACATATGTATGCAACATTAAGTCGATGGTTGTCTAGTTATAATCCTACTCACAGTATTATTCAAAATTATAATTAAATTTAGATTCGAAATTAAAATCAGTTTAATAAATCGCTAGCTGACCTTGGATTAATTGAGCTCTTAAGCTGCAACCCATTTAGTCCAGAATATACGACTTATCTGTACATAGAAAGAATCAAATATACATTTTTTAAACAGCACTTCTTTCTACTTGTCGATTTGATCTGCAATTTTAATAAGCATTAAAACATATCAAATTCTGTTCGTTATCTTATTAATCTTTTGCACTCGGATATCTCCTTTAATTCATTTTGGCGTTTTATTTAATTTTTATTGTTAAAAATACCTACAGAGTGACAAGAAAATAGATTAGTTTTTCGTGGAAATTCAACTTTAAACAATTTTATACATTTTTCGGAGCAATAAATAAGTCTGTGTTTGGTAAATTATACATCGAATTATTTTTTCATGTGTAAAGGGTTAAAGCTTGAATTTTATTACTCAGACTCGTATGTAAATATTTCTGGACAGAGACTAAAAATTGGCCCATTGGAATTCTCATATACGCAGTATGGGATGAAATACAAATTCATGAACAAAATTGCAAATATTAATAAAATATCACCATCAAGATGTTTATTAAGATAGAATTGCATTATCTTCTAGAATAGAAGCACATGCATATAATAACCACTTTCATACAAAATACAATTATTACCCTGAAAAATAAATTAAAGATTGAATATAAACAAACTAAATGCAAGTTTCTTGGAGATTTTCTATATAAATAGATTGTCAAGGGTAAAAGGCAGAAGTAACCAAAAAACAATTATTTTCATTACATTAGTATATTAACCGAAACTTATCAATCTAATTATTACAAAAGATTAATAATGGAGGTAACGTTTAATTATTATGTCGATTAGCTTTCAATACAAAAAACTTAAATTTGTCTTGATCAGTACTACTTTATACAACATCTTTGAGCTCTTGATTACTATTAAAGCAAATTTATATATGCAAGCTTTTTTTCAAAAATGAGATTTTTTTTTTGTAAAATTTATTAAAAAAATACCTTTCTACATGTGCGTATTATTTAAAAAACACACACATTCCCCAGAGTTAAAAATATAAATTAAAAATTGCAATAAAACATTTGAAAAGGTTTCTGAATTGAAATACTTTACAAATGATCGAATATTTGCGATACTAGCAACATAAGGAGTCTTGGACAGTATTAATTTTTTTAAAAATTGGAATATACTTGGATAGCACGAAAATATCTGTATTATACCTATTAAAATTCTTAGAAACTTTATTCAAGTTATTAAACTTTTACAGACTTAATTTGTTTGAGAATTTGGATATTGCTTTCGAATTATTTGATGGGAAATATAATGGTGATTATACATTCTTCTAAAAATACAATCGATATTTTCCCTTTGTTTCTTAAATCACCGATAGCTTCAACAAGTGTTTTTTAAAAAATATTCCTTAAAGAACAATATAAATCTAAAACTTTATTAAATGCAATCAATCAAAGTTAAATGTATTTACAAATGAACGTTGAAAATTCGTATAGATAGGCACAAGACACTAATCTCGAGGCATTTAGAAGAAATATACATTTCAGTACATTTTATCACACCCGCACAAGGGGTTAGTTCTATGATATTTCGAAAAACATCAATAGAAATTAAAAATTGATAAAATTTAATTAAAATTCTAGTTTAATCACTTTTACAGAATAATTAAATGCCTTTAAGTAATGTTCAAAACTTTAGAGATGGACATTTTTTTTACTTGGTAAAGAATATTTAAAATTAATTTTGAACAAAAATTTTACTTATTTCCCAAATTAATTTTTTTCTCCTGTATGCTTTAGAAAAACATATGCTATATTGCCATTTAGTATTGTGTAAAGTATATTGGGGAATATTTTTGAAGCAAAAATTTACATTTTTCTTCTGGAAATTTAAAGAAATTGGAAGGAAGTGATCGGCACTCAAGGTCATCACGAGTAACAGAAAAGAGTTTTAAAATGGAGCATTTTAAAGAATTTTTCTGCACAAATCCCTTAAAGGAATTTTAATCCCGAGAAGGTAAGACTTAACAAAAGGATTCCAAGACTAGAACGTTGGCGCCATGAGTCATTGTAACTGAATGCATTCGAATGGTCACGTTCACGCCCTGCATAGTAGCTATTTATCTTATTCCTTTTAACACTTTCTTTTGAAAAAGTTTACTTTCGAATAGCATTTCGTTCCCATCTTGCTTGCTTGATTGATTGATAGGGAGGGACTGGAGATCCTATACAAAAATTCCCAATTTAACGGGAGTTTAAAATATGGTTTCAACATCCTTACCGATTATACCATACACAATTCCCAGTTTTGTGTTGTATGACGTATACTAAGAAAGGCTTTGTAACATCAGAACAAAAATCGAATATAAACATTTTCAAAAGATTTCATGATATGATACAAGAATGAGAGTTTGGTGGTAGGATCGCGTACTAATTTTCTTGTTCGTTTTAGCACTGCAATCGCATACATGCTGAAAATTTCTTTTCGGACTTTCGGAAAGTTAAATGCAAAACTCATCCAAATCTCACTGCTAAATTTTTTTGAGGATAACATTGTTTTTATGTTATGTAGAAGAAAATAAATTAACTATTTATAATTAGATACAGACTAACTCTTTGCCGTATTTTGAGCAATCGGATTTACAATAATTGTGGGTTATTCAGGATTCCCAATTTCAACGATTTCCAATTCTCACATCACTTCATGACACATTCTTGGAACGATGGACGGACCATATAGATATTTCCCAAACTTAGGTAATATCTTCGTTGCTTTATGTGACATTTAATCATTCAAAAAGGCAATCGTCCATATAATTTTAGTAGCAATTATTGTCATTACGAAACAATAAGCTAAAAAAAACTCATTGCAGACAATTTATTTTTATAAATTGTTTGCAATATACAATTTTAAATGTATCACTACATTTTTTCCGACGATGTCCATGGATGTCTCATTTCGTTAATGTATTTGTTTTCTATATTAAACATAATAAAGGATTTAATTAGTTTTGACATCCAAAAATCGTTATAATATGGAAATATCTATCCATACTTCCATTCGTATTCCATTTGTTCCTGTGTACCATTGATTGATCAGAGGGTGGTCTCATTCCGGTTGGATCAGGATTTCGTCTAACTAAACGGTTCGGTAAAGTGTTAGTGTGAGCAGTATTACAAAATTTAATTCAAGGAATTTGACTAAATTCAAAGCAATTTAACTACACATGAAATGTTGTAGACTATTGGAGAATTCTCATATTTTAGATACTCTAACATGAGTGAGTGGCCGATCTATTTCATAACGTAGCTGGTGGATATAAGCTTATAATACATAAAAAGAAATGAAATTATATTTAAATCAATAAAAGTTTTGAAAATTTTCGAAATTAAAACAAGTTTTAAAATAATGCTGAAATAAATATCCCCCTTTAAAATTAGAGTAATGCATATAGGGTCACGGAAGAATCCAAGGATTGATCCATTTAATTTGATGACGGATACCATATACATATACTTTGATTGCAATAATCTTGCGAGGTCTCAGAAGGAATTTATTTACCGATAGATTTATAAAGTCAGTAAAATTATATCACCAAGAGACCATATAAATAATATAAATATTTGACTTGCATTTTCATGATTCACCAGGCCAAATTTTTGACAAAATAAACCCTCGGCGGAAAGGTAGTGGATTTCCCACATTATCAAATAATGCGAAATGTAGAATAATCAACTTGATCAAAAGCCTTCTAGATGGAAAGTGAACAGAATTCCAAATTATTAAAAACTGTTATCCGAATCCTTGAAAAACAATTGAATTAATTGAAATATAACCTATTTAATTCTGTTGCTTGGCATTCCTTTAAATAGAATATAAATGAATCAACTGCATTTGCCCTTTTGGTGTCTGGCCTCTTGGCGACCCATTTTTTCCCATTTGGCTTCGGCTTGGATGGGATGGGATGGGATTTGGATCTTGTTTAATATAAATAATTACATTTCTACAGGAAAAGATTTGATGATCGACGATTTGTACTAACCTGAAGAAACGTTTAAAATGCTTTTTCAGTATTATAAAGCAGTTAAATAATCTTTATTTTTAAATTATTTAAAAGTTCATTAGTAATGGCACGTTATTTTTAGAAATTATAAACAAGTTGCTACATTACACAAAGCACAGCCTATTATAAAAAGAATAGTTTTATATGGATTTCCAATAGCATAAGCTGTGGAATAATTTGGATAAAATTGTTATATTTCCCCATTATAAATAATTGTCTTTTTCAATCTATGTACTCTTTTTGCTCAAACGTCAATTTAAAAAAAAGCGAAACCAATTTAAGAGATTTTTTTTCACGTAAAAATAAAATGTCTTTAAAAATACAAAGAAAATGTAACGTCGAAGAAAATGTATTCTTATACTTAAGATTTCTAATTACGTATGCTAAAAATCTTTTTTCAAGCAGCAATTTTCATAAGATATATTTCGACTATTTTCTAATTTTCTCTTTAAAAGTAAGAATTTTTTTTTAAAATTCAAGGAAGGCAGGTAAAACTAACAGAAAACAGGATTTTTGATTTAAATATAAAATATTGGCTTGCTAAATTTGCTAATAAAATAAGTTAAATATTGGAATACTTGAAAATTCGATTATAAATATAGAATAAAGCGCTATTTCAACTCGAGACACCCAAAGAATAACTTTATAGTAGATATATTTTTATCATCAAGAATTGATAAAACAAGCATTGAGCGATTGTTTACCACTGAATTATCAAATGGAAAAAAATTCAAGAAATAATTTGGAGTCAAGAAAGAATATTTTTTTAAATCTATTCGTTCAATTATTTTCAAATTTCATTTTGACACTTATATATTCTCTATTAAAATTAATATTGCGTTTTTTATGGATACTTATTCAGTTGAGCTCGAAAAGAAGGATTCATATTTCAATTTATGAAGGAATTTAATCCATGAGATTAAGGAGACCATTATAATACTCAACCAAATTAATGAGAATTATCAAAATACATTTCTTATACATTTTGAAAATACCGACCGTTTTTAAAAAAGGGTAGATCGATTACCTTATTTCACATTGAATTGATTTCCGATTAAAGAGTAAGAATTTAAATTAACCATTATTTTTAAATCTTTGCCAATTCATAAATATGACACTGTTTGGAATACAATTTATTCTCATGTCGTCTCTGTTTCCCATTTTCAACGCAACTGCTTTCACCTCAATGACCTTCAGGACATGAGCATTTTCTAGGAATCATTTTGGATAGTTAGCCATTAGAACTGTTGTTAAGGTTAGAGCATTTGCTTGCGGAAGGAACTTCAATGACCTTCAAGACACGAGCGTTTTCTAGGAATCATTTTGGATAGTTAGCCATTAGAACTGCTGCTAAGGTTAGTGTATTTGCTTGCAGAAGGAAAATTTTGGGATAAAAAGATTCACATTATCAATATTTTACTCTATTCAATTTACCTATCGTTTTTTTCTTTTTTTCTGATGGGTTTATATAATTATGCATTCATATTAGAGTTCAAATATAGTTTGTACAATTCAAATTTGAGATTGAATGGAACGTAACCGTTCATTGAAAAGGCAGACAATTACTTTTAGTCATTCTAAAAGTTCACCATGGCGTAAAACTTCATCTCCCTTAAAAGATTTCAAATAATGTTGGCAGTCCAACATTATTCTTTTGCTTGAAAGGACAAGCATTGAAAGCTTTTCACCTTCAGTTATCGCCCTTGGGCGCTGTTAAAATATGCTTTTGAAAAGAATTTCTACCTGAATGTGACATTTTGGCTTTTCTTTGCGACTTTTATGGTCTATTTTCTACCTCGTTATTGGTTGTCTGGTACGAGTAACGCGGTAGAAAATGTGACCTTGAACCGTCTATAAAAATACACAGACTATAATCTTTGTTAATTGTTTAATGCCGAAATAAACAACAAGCAGCCATTGTCAAAATGACTATTCAGCAAGATTGACAGTTGTGGTTCAATAAGTTTTTATATTTCAACTGGCTTTAAAGGCTTTGTGGCGATAGTTTTTTTCATTTCATTTTGATAGAAAATAATATCCAAACTATATTGATCTAAAATTAGATTTTTTTTTCACTTTTATTATGTACGAAATACACAGGGAAAAAAAAGGTATTGTAATCTTTCAAAATGCAACATCAAGATTTTGGCAATATTGAGTTTGAGAAAAATAACTTATTCTGTTGACTTCCAAAAATGTATATTTCGAACTCGGGGAACTATGACTGTCAACACGATAATTCAAAAACGCATCGTGTGAGATAGATGAAATTCGGCATGTGCATATGTCCAAATTCGTAGATTTATTAAATTTTGAACAAAATAATCTGTAGCCAGTTGTGTATATGGAAATATGACGAGCAAACGGAAAGAACGACAGGAATAAAAATGTATCGTGAATCCTTCGTTTAAAAATCAAAGAGCAATGCACATCAAATATAATTCTAAAAGGAATATCATTTTGTTCATAAAAGCAAACACTGGAGAAAAAGTTCAAAATTTATTACTTAAAAACTATAAAAAAATAATTAAATTCGTAGCTAAATATACATCTGAATTTTTATTATAGATACAAAAGATTCTAATAGATATTACAGTAATTGCATAATTTAGCTGATTGGAAAGTGCATATATTCTATTATTAGTATTCAATGAGTGAAAAATTTAATAGCTAAAATATTTTATCTCCAAAATAAAAGTTGAGATTTTTAAAAAATAAGAGTAAATATATCTATAGTTTTATAATTTCGAGTAAGCATGTATTTTATATGTGTGAACTATCTATACATCACTTAACAAACGTAAAATAAAAAAAAACATCAAATCTTTTACTAAAAATCTTGCATTTACAATTCGCAGAAACACTATTTTTCATATATAAAAAGAACAAAAATTAAAATAATTTTTTTTTATCAAAGATAAGAACGGAAGACAAAGGAATATTTATTGAAGGTTTAAATAAAATTTCAAGATTTTTTGATTGAAAATAAATTAATACTTTTTTAACAGAGAAAAAATATACAAAAAATGAAATAAAGGAATAATAAAATTCATTCTATAACAAATATGCATTATAGCTAGCAAATGTATTGGAAATTTCATATGTGAAATTTCCCAATGCATAGAAATTTGATCCACATAATATTCTAATTTAAATTTATCACAATCAGTTTAAATTTTCTGCATAAAATTATGCATTCTACAAAAGTTCTACAAAGGGTTCATAAAATTACAGATCATGTGAAATATCGAAAAGTCATTAAAAAATATTGAAGCAGAATTATTTCACCCTATGAGCCATAGCTAGCCCGAGATCGCCTCGTTCGACAGGCCGATTTGGGACGTTAATTGAATATAAGGGGTGAAAGGTATTTCACGACGAACGCTCCACATGCTTGCTATAGGGAGTCTGTTAACTCTGATAGTGATTGATCCGCTGTTTTTCAAATTTTGCTATGCGCGCGAAGGAAAAGGACAGGTCAGATAGTGACTAAGGGAATGAAACACTATCAGTTAAGACCTAAATTCAAGGATTTTATTAAAAAAATTTTAATATGCTTATCAATTAAAAATCCGCTTCCTTCCTCTTTACTTATTTTTCATTGACACTGATTATTCAAATATTTCCTCGAAATGATTTTGCTCAAGTTTTCTTTTCTGATAATTATAAATCGATTTCTCTAAATTTATTGATGTATCATAACACTCCAATCGGATATTAAATAAAAAATTTCGAAAATTACTGTTTCCTTTCTCATCCCTTTTTACAATTAGTACATTTTAGAAAAATATGGTGATGGTTAATTTATATCAATTGCTGTATAAAATATTCGAAATAAAGTAAAGTTTGGTACATTCAGTTTCAATTTTGAAGAACTTCTGTGAAAAAAATGGAAAAATTATGAACCGATTGAGAAATGTACATGCGCGCGAAAAGTACAGATAATCTTAGCATATTACCTTATTTGTCAAAAACTTCCCAATTTTACATAAATACAGAAATTTTGCAATTTGGAATAAAATTTATTGTATTTTAATTACGAAATGAAATAAAAAATATTAATTTTAATTCACAAATTGATTCGAATTGCTGTAGGAATGCTACAAAATTCTGAAAAAAATTGTCACTTAAGTAAAATGATCATTTGAGCAAGCGATAACTTTTTTTTCTTCCTGTTAAATATCGCTGGAACACTCCCCCTACCTAATTATGTACTTTAACAGCTAATATGTAGATTTTTTCTTTTTTTTGTGACGAAGCAAAAGATACAATGGTGTGAAGATATTTTTTACAATCATCTTTATTGAATTAGTTTTCCAAGGAATTAAATATACAATGCAGAAAGGAAGAGGCTTTTATAAACTGCATTCTGTATTATTGCTGATATTTGGAAGATTTTTAAATTTTATATTGGAAAAATAATAAATTTTAATGGTACATTTTTTTAAAACCTTTTCACTGAGTTCCTTTCAGTTTTTCGGGCCACCAACACCTTATTTAATATTGCACTATATCTACAAAGTTCGTAAAAAGAAAATTTAAAGAATTAAGAAAATCAATTATTAAATGAATTAAAAGAAAATAAAATACCCAATTTTACTTTAGTAATAAAAAACAAGCTTGTATTTGCAAGATTTTTGTTGTTGAAATAGTTCCTTATTCATCGAAGACTTCGTGATAATTTACTAACGCTTTATATAAAAGTATTTTTATCATCGTATGTCTTCATGCTTGATAAGAAAATACACTTTAGAAAAAAAATATATCCTAAGATACAAAGATAATAATGTTTTATGTTTAATTAGTTTATCCTTATTTTATTTTTAAAATTTACTCAATTCTATAAAAACAATAAGATGCAAAAAAAAAAAAAAAAAAAAATGCATTGAAAATCGTCGAAACGTGTGAGAGTAAATTATGCAAACCCTTCCTTCAAACCGCAAACGACAACCACATAGGACTAAAAACTGATCACGCATTTCAATCGTAGCTCAGTAGGTGTCTCCCTTCTGTAATTTTTCTGAAGAAAGAAGATTCCATTCTGCTTTTGTTCACGTAAAGCGACTACGAACTTTGAGGCAATGGAATTCTCACGCTTGCCGGACTCGGAGTTGAATTCTTTTTCAGGAGTATTTGCTTTTAGTATCGTTTCCCATCGGATTCTAAAATCTCCTGCAGTTTTGCGCATGCGTTAGGATGGGTTTAATTCGTCAAAATAGGGATGAGAGAAAATCATCTCTATTTTAAATGTAATTAAAATAGGGGTTATTAATATTGTTAAATGGAAACTCGGATTATTCGCAGACTAAAAAAGTATCTAATAGGGCGGGAACCAAGGTCAAAGAATTATAATTCTTTTTCGTAGATTATAATATAAATTATTCTGTTGAACATTATTTTAAATTTAATGACAAACTGATATTTCTAGTGGATTTTGAAATATAGCTATTATAAAAACAGAATGATGCATGCCATTTTATTATCATTATATAAGCTGTTTCGATGGGAAATGATCCATTTTATAGTGATAAACGTGATCAACATTTTTTTTGTTGAAAACTTGGTTTAAATAAAATTGCATGCATTTTGATCGAAAGTTAATTTTTTAAAAGTAGATTTTTTTTTTTACTAATGTAAAAGAAAATTATTCATATGATTATGAGAAAGACCAATTTTTCTTAGTGCTACAGCAATATTTTTTCTGCGCCTTTAACTTAATTTCCTACAATAAAGAAACCAAATGCCTGAATTCGCATTATTTCAAATTAATATCGATGGGACTTTTAAACTGGACTCACTGAATAGATGACCAGATTTTTCCCAAAGCGAGATTTCTGTAATAGACATCTTTTGCATTCATTTATTTGAAATGCAAAAGGCCAGGAATTAATTTTCGCATGAATTCAACAGGAAAGTATTGCATTATCAAAACTTAATTCATGATAGCACTGGATAAATTATTTATCATAAAAATGGTTATTAAGGAATTTATTGTGTTTTTTTAATACCAGAAATAATTTATCATTAAAAAACGTATTCAGAAGAAAACTAGATGAAAACTAGATATAACAAATGATCAATTAGTTGCAATATGTACATATTTCTGTACTAGTACGTTCTTGTAATGTACTCTGTACTTACTGCAAAACGAGAAGTTTTAATTGTGTAATTTCTCATGGTTAAAAAAGCTATATAACTAATAATTTAGATATGTGTTACAGTGGACAAACACCAATATTTAGCTAAATTTTTAATTAAAATTTAAAAAATCCCTCCGAGTTGCGCATTTCCACTCTCCAAGGTATATATGTGCCGATTCTCATAGTTATAGGTTAAATAGTCTGTACTGTAGAGCGGCAACACACACACCTTTTTCTTGATTAGTAGAGATACAATTAATATCACTTAGGAATAATTTTTTTTTTCTTTTTACCTACGTTTATGGGAAAAGCAATTTATCTTCATAATATACAATGCAGATATTATCGAAACAAATCCCAATTTCATTAAAAATTTCACCAAATCTTGCGAATGTGGATAATATTTATAATATAGCAACCTGTTTCAGAGTGTGTTCGCATCAATCTTACAACTGACTGTCAAATACGTTCGATAGTTTTACGAATCGTATGCATTTCTCCGAACACAAGTAATACGATCCGTCAAAAAGAACCCCTTTTTGTATAGGAGGATTAAAAGGTGCCCGTAAAGGAGGGGAATTAGCCTCAAGAAATCAAACTTTAAACAGGTTCTTGATATTGACAACATGAATAGAGAAACTGCCTCGTTGACAAGGATAGGTTAACTACCTACCCTATTACCACCTCAGTTTTCGAACCTTCTGCTTGGAGGCATTGTTAGACTTGTAAGGAAAAGAAAAGGATGCTCTTGAAGAAAGCTTATCCGATTATGCGGGAAAAGTGGCTATTAAAAATTAGCTGTATTGACTCAGGGCTTCATGGTTATCCAATTTTCGTCGGTCGACTGATATTCTGTGCGTTGACCAAATTTTGGAATACTCTGACCTAGTGGTATTACTGGCGCTAGTGAGAGGAAGACAGTTTAACCCATCGAGCGTCGGCTGTCTAGCGTAAGAATGTTCTTAAAACGGCCGCAGTTAAAATAAAGGTTGAACACAATTTACTAGAAAAGAAATTGGCAGAACGTTCGTAAACCGGCCTGGTATGTTTTTACTTTCCCCTGACCATTAACAACAGGGGGTAAACTTTCCCGCGTCTCGACTATCACCTTCCCCTGAACAAAGGGGTTTTTGAATAGTACTGACTGATCAATCAAGTAATAAATCTGTCAACGCACGGCAATTGCCATGCGGTTTTTCAACTAAGAATTTGGTTTTCGCTCTGAGAACTGAAAACTCTTTCAATCTACAATGTTTGCAGAAAATAGAATTTGTTCAAAAATAAATTTAAAAAAAAAACCGCAATATGATTTTATAAATTTTTATAAGTAATAGAAAAAATTGTTTAATAAATTATTTAAAAGAATTATCATTCATCAAATTGCATTACGAATATAATACATTTTTACTGACATTCAGTGAATTTTACTTCAGTTTTTTCCAATTTTTAGTTGTAAGCATTTTACTCACATATTCGAAATGAAAATAAGCATGATATACAATGAATGAGCATATAGTTCTCTGGTTAAAATAAATTATGAAAAATTTATTATTAATAATTTAAAAATACTACATTCATTTCGGAAAATATAATCTGTAATTGAAAATTTTTAAATGAAAATTTGTGCGATTTTTTTTGTTTGTTTTCAGATTTGTTTTTCATTCCCCATTTTTTTAAGTTCTGAAAATAAAACAATATTTTGTCAATATGAATATTTTATTGATATGTTGATGAAAATATTAATTTGAATATTTTTGACTTATTATCTTATTTTGAAATAATTAAAATAATAAGTTGAAATAATAAATTTTTAAAGTTAATTTTAATACTAAAATAAGAAAACATTAATGTATCCATTTACTCACGAGGCTTATATCTGAAAAAAATTATCATTTCATTCATATTTTTAATAAGTGAATATTTTGAATGTCAATTTTTTATATCATTCCTAATCTTGTCACAAATCTTGATAAAAATGACTCATCGTCAGTGCAGAAATATTTTCATAAATTCATGCATTTCTCTGTCAACAAATATTGCAAAGAATCTTTCCTTCATCTAACTCCATCAATGAAATCACAATTTCAACTGTACCCATTTTATTGTTACAACATCATGATTTTTTATGAAAATTCGTAAATTATCTCGTAGATAAAAATGAGACTTAGCTGCATGTATCCAACAATTAAGAATTACCCCTTTCAGACTGTTGCTTCCATGCTCTTCATGTCTGAACAATTCAAACGAATTTCATTGGCAATATTTATAAGGTATTTCATTGCATGTGAATTTCAAAAGATAGATGCACAACAAAATAAAAGAAAAACAATCTTGAGTAAGTAATCATAACTTCAACAACGTTTAAAACCCGTGAGTGAAAAATAAGATTTTTATTTCATTGCAACAATAAAAATACTTGCAACAAATTTTGGCACATTAATTAAAATAAAAAAAATTATAGATACTAATGAATCTGTAATAGTGTTGCTAGTTTATGGAAGATGGACAAAGTTCTTCATTTAAAGGATCTTATCCTCCGGTCACAAAAATTGGATGCAAGAAAAGTGGCTTAACAATGACATTACATATTAAGAAGGTTGAGCTAAATCAGAAATAATATAAGAAAAATAGAGAGAAACGTGAATTTTTACATCATAGAATTGGCAAAGACTGGGTCGGAGAAGCATGTTGGTGTAGTAAAGCAGCAAGTTATTGGTGGTCTAAGTCCCAGATGACTCATCGGGGTCTCGTGATGTTAAAATTTTCTTATCTGTAATTACTTTTTATTAAAGCAAAAATAATATTCACAAATAGCTTTTAAAAAATCCAAAAGCTAATATTTTCGTAAATTATTAATTTTTAAAGCATAATAAAAATTTTAATTTTCCCGTGGTAATTCGAAGGAATAATTAACATTTGTATATTAATTTATCGAATTTAAGTATATTTTACATCAATATATTTCATTATGGAAGTGAAATTAAATTGCCTTCATTGTTGCTTCTATCATTTCAACCTAATTTTTTTTCCATTGTTGATATCAAGATATGATCCAATTTATTATTTAATGTTGAGTATGTTTCAGCGGTATGCTTTTGTTAAAAATTTTGTTATCCTTTAGATAAAGTTCAAGTGCAGAATCAAGCATTGGTGAAAAATTTTTAGCTCATTTTTGAAAACTGCTATTAGGATTGACCTTAGGAGGTGCATTAGAAATAAATTTCCTAAAGGAAGCAATTTTTCTATTGGAAACAATCTTCAGTAGCATCTGATCAATAGCCGAATTTCAACCAGAATATAAATAAATTTAGTAAGAAAACCCACTTGCATTGTATTAGTGAACAGAGAAATCGAATTTTTTATTTTACTTTTTAGTCATGAATTATTAAATATATTAAGAAGTACGTCTTTAAATGTTATATGAAAAAAAAAAAAAAAAACTAATAGATATGAAAATCAAAAATAGAAGAGCACACACTTTGTTTGACCTAAAATCTAAAACTGATTAAAGAGCAAAGCTTAAAAATTTTTTAATAGATTATTGCCATAATATCCACGTTAATTTTATAAAAAGAACAGTGCTTTCAGGAGTGATGAATTATCTTTTTGAATCCAAGACTCATAAGTTTCAAGAAGGGTAAAGATTAAAAGAACTACTCGGAACATTTTTCAAGAATTCATTTGTGTCTTGATGAATGCCTAGCAAGGGAAAATATCCTCCCTTTCAATGCAAGATTCGTATTAAAAGTACTTCTATTGTACAATCTGCCTGGCGCATGTTCTATATAACCCATTTTGAGACACTAATTTTGCTTGAATAGGCTGTTGTCACGAGACATAACGCTTCTCTTTGTAACGTAACTTGGGCAACTTTAAGCACTAAACCTACCATAGAGCTGAGATACTTATCAGCTCTATGAAACCTACCGACATTTTACTGCTTGATTTGATCGTAAAACTTCTATTAATGCGGACAAGCCGAAAAACTACTTTCACATAGAGAAACACATGGACTTTCTTACCTAATACTAACAATTGAAAGGAACCGAGATCCATAGATAAAAAAAGTTCTGAATCCACAGCCTTTGATATGTTCAAACAGTTAGAAATCGTATCAGCCTTTAATGCATTTATTTAATACTGTTGCATTAAAACTGTTGCCCATACTGTTTTAATGCAAAGCAATAATTATAATTGCACAGATACATTTATTAATTCTATTCTTCGAAGCAATATGATAATCATCGAATTTTGTTGAATATAAATAAATGTTTTCCATTTATTAAATATATTTTCTTTCTTTCATAAGCTAAACTTTTTTTTTAATAGTCCTTATTATTACTAAGTAATTTTCTTCATTTACGCTTTTCGCAGCCCGTCACAAGACAAAACTTCCTCCCATTTGAATGCGCTTTGATTTTTTTTATAGAGATTTTAAATATATATTTATAATATAATTATATATTTTAAAAATATAATTTCTAAAAAATATTTTTTTATATTTATAAAAGAAGCGGGTTTTTTTCCCTACCAGAGCCCCCCCCCCCAAAAAAAAGACAAATATGATTTGCAAAACAACGCTTGTATTTAAATAGTGAAATAAAAAATATTAAGAAGTAAAAAAGAATAAAAGTAACTACATTTATCAAGATACTTTAAATAAAAACGTCTATAAAAATAATTAAAAACGCTTTTACTAAAAACTCACTCTAAACAGTAAAAAATAAATAATTAGATCCAAAAATTTTCAAATTTGCCTTTTACTATGTATTCAATGCTTGGTCAAAATCTATATACAAAGCTTAAGCAATAATTAAAATTACATTTGTAAATAAACATTTGTCTAGGTTAATAATCGGGATGAAAATAAATTTAAAAACTTTATATAAGGATTTTTTATATTTTACTGCATTTTAATAAAAGTATTATTAAAAGTTCACATGTACTTTTTTAATATTTTATCAACCAAATACAGAAAAATCAAACTTGTTTTTGTGAACTAAGCAATCATTAACTATTATACATGATTATGACATGTAAATATGAGGGACTCCCTAACTTTAATAAGTATAATAGTTTTCATTTGGATATAAAATTTGTGGTGAAATATTCAAATCAGAAGTGAAGTATAAAGCTCATATCACCAATTGATCTTACAATCACGAATTCTTACGAGAAACGTTATTTCCCCTTCTCGGGAGTTCATCCCCCTAATTGGAGGGACCACCAAAATTCTAAGTGTCAGCGAAAACCACAAAACGACCTTAATAAGCAGATGACCCACCTCGTTTATTGCATTTAAGGGGGAACGCATTGACGACTTTCTACGTTTGAGCCGGGTTTAAAGCAGTTTGCGGAAAGCAACTTTCTACGTTCCAGCCGGTTTTCAAGAGACACGTTGGAGCGACTTTCTACGTTCCAGCCGGTTGAAGAGTTAAAGCGGGTGATGAAGTTTAGAGGAGAATGTGAGAGTCGAACGTCACCTCCGAGACGAAATCAAAAGATAAGGACAGAGAATAAAATGGATTTATTATCGCAAGTTATGCATACATATAGTTACTTTTCCACTCAATTGCTATGAAGATTCAGTGGAATAAAATGAATGCGAGTAATTGTGGAATTTGCGGGAGACTTATTTCCTTTCATAAATGAAAATCATTGTTCGTACAAGTATTTCATTGACAGTAATGTTCAGTAACAATCAATACAGAATAAATGTTTTGTTGTAGTTAGGCAACCATGGTAATGGTTTATGCATTTTAGTAATGTCTAAACCATTACTAAATTTGTATTTAATTTTTTCAGCAAATAAAGTATTTCTAGTCAAAATCAAGAGTATGATTCATAGTTTAGACAAATGCGAATCCATTCTTAGAAAATAGGATTTTATATTTTTGTATACGAAATATACTAAGAGAAGATATGATATAATGGTTAAAAAATTTGAAATCGAGATTTTGGAGAATCTTTGGAGAAGCATTTAAGATCTCCGAGCTCAAAAAATACATTTTTGTAAGTATGTCTGTTCGTCTGAACATAACTTCGGAATGTAATGAAACTTCCAAGATATCACCTGAAGAACATCCTCCAGACCAAGATGACAAAAGGAATGGGAAGAAGGCGAAACAGGCCGATCCACATTCAACATAATACCAAATGTTTCTCTTGACGCGGCCAATTGGAACAGAGCTGATGTCTTTTTCTTCACCTGGACATGGCCCATTCCCGACATACCTACACAGATTCCATCTGGCCTACCCTCCTTACTGTAGCTGTGGGGAGATAGCATCCCCTATTCACTATGCCACCGAATGCTTACCGACCCTCTCATGGCACGTGAGAAAGCCAGAAAAGTCTCGAGGAAGAATGGTACTTGAGAGTTGCATTGAATACCCTTTCACGCCACAACATCCTTTCCATAGTAAATCATATTCATCAATATCAAGACTTCAAGAGTACATAATAACCGAGACCAAAATGCCACTTTTCAAAATCAATTTATTCACTCAAAAGTGCAGTTCTCACGAAGGAAATCAAAACAGGACCCAGATGGACTATTATTCTATACTTTCTTTTATTCCGCCCCTCCTTTTTTTCCCTTCTATCTTATGCTCATCCAACTGGTTAGATAACAATGTTATAGCCACCGGTACACAGGAGATGGCGTTATGTGAACATAACTCAAAATTCTTTCGAGTTAGATGCTCGTAATTCATTATGTGAATTTTATATTAACTTTGTAGATTTATATCTAATTTTGAGTGAAATCCATTCAAAGAAAATCCATCTGTTTGTGGCCAAGAACATGGTAACAATTACAAAATGTAAAGAGCCAAATGGTAAAAAATTGATTTACATATTAAGTAACTTAAGTATAGGTTGTCCGATTTTGAACCAAATCCGCAAAGAAATTGTCCGTCTATTTTCTCATGTTTATAAATGCGATAATTCAGAAACATATTGACTTGGATGCAAGAAATCTGGTACACAGTTTAAGCATTTAAAGCAGATTTATTAAATTTTGAACCAAATCTGCGCAAGCATTGATCGCTTGTTGGTCTGTACTTTCACATAAATTTAAAAGTGAATAATATCAAAAATTTATTAAAATAACTTAACGACTTGGATAGATATAATTTGATATACAGTTTCAGCATGTAAAACTTAGGTGTTTTTTTACTCTTTGAAATTTTGAATTAAATCCATCAGAGATGTCTGTAGATTTGTATATTCTCAAATAGAATTGCAATAATTCAAAAACACAAAAAATTAGATAAATGGTATGTGGTATTCGATCTTACTAAAATTCTGTGTGAACTGTGGGTTTTAATTGGTTGAATGAAAAGGGTTCAAAATACACACTTGATTTTCTTTTCTATATTACTATCACAAAATATTCATGTGCGGAAATGTGCCAATAAAAATCGAAGCATTCCTAATGTTTATGGTCTTGTCCAAGGCTCACAATTTTAGGCAAAGGAAAGGTATGTGAGAAAATTTTGGGGGAGATCATTCCAGCTAATTGCAAGAATAAATGTTAAAGATTATTTAAACTTCAAATTTAAAACTAAATTCCAATTTTTTAAATTAATTGAAACGGTCAGTACACCATTAAGTTATATATTTGGGCACTGTGTCCCATTTTCTAATGGTGTGTCAGCATACCATTAAGTTATATAGCTCCATTTGATATATGACGGACTTGATATTCACTGAATTTGAATTCAATAAAGCAAGAATTATGTCCAAAAAAATAATTTCAAGACTAAGTGCACCAATATCCAAGAAAATACAACAATTTTCTGAAGAATTAAGGATTAAAATAACGATTCATGGGAAATCAATTCTAATATAAGACTATTAATAATCTGAAATGGGAGTTGTATCTGCAGATTATTTTTGCTTACTACTAATGAATCCGAGAGTCATATGCTGCCAAAGTTATCTACGAAACTCATTTTGAGAATCCTATCGATAATGATTGCGCTCTTAGAGGAAAACGGTTCTAGAAAGATTAAGTTTCTCCATCGATCTGTTTTCGATTTCCTCGAAAACATTTTCTCAGCCTCATTTTAACCTGAAAATATATTTCGCTACCGCCTACCTAACGTTGATGCAACCCAAAAACTGCTGATATTATAATTAAATAGAGCAAAATGTTAAATTTGAGAGAAGAGTAGCTTGCAGAGTTAATTTAAAGAATATTGTTGACTTTTTTTTTTATAAGCATCCAAGTTTTATAAAACCACGCATTAATTGTATTTGATTAAAAATCTATTTAGGTCACCAAAATGGGCACCATAGTACAAAATTTTTATAAAAGAAATTTTTCTACAATAAAAAAATCAACTGTGAATTGTAAATTCATACTTGCAATCATTAATGATTCCAAGTTATATCTTATTCAACTATTAAAAAACTGGAAATATCATTAAATCATGTCAAAAGCTTCAAATAAACCTTTCTTCTAGATCAAGGTTCTCAGACTTAAATATTGTTAGCCGCTTTTTAAAAACACAAAGCATAGCGTGTCCCACTTCGTCCCCCAGACTTGCTCTTGCATGCCGAAATTGGCAGAATAAATTTATAAGACAATTTCAAGGTAGTCTTGTTTCATGGCCCGACATACCAAATTATGCCTAAATTTCGAATTTGATACAAGCCTAAGCAAATGTCACTGCTCTTACTCTTTTCAAGAGAAATCAACCTAATGTATTCAAATTCAGCTGAAAAATGAAAAAATCTTCATGCAAAAGAAACCCAAACTCAGAAAAGCAAAAAAAAAAAAAAAAAAAAAAAGTGCTAGAAATCGGTTTTTTTTAAGTGCTAGAAATCGGTTTTACTTAGTCAGATCTCTCCTCAATACAGTCTCCAAGAAATATACGAACTCCCTTTACTCATACTTGCATAAAAATTTTACAACAGTTGAAATTCTTCCAAAGAAACTCATCCAAGCCTATCAAAAAGCAATGCGAACTAATACAGATAGAATATTTCAAAAGATCTCTCGATTATACACTTGCAAAAAAAAAAAAAAATTCCAAATCAGAAAAGTTTATAAAATTTCCAGACACAGAAAGCATCCCTTCTCCCTATAAAAATAGAATCAGGTAACCCAGATCTTCCCTAAATGATAATGAAGAAATAAAAGCAAGAACCTGCCTAATAGAACAGATTATCTGAAGAAATACCAAATTTATTTAATTCAAAACTAACA
>JAPMOR010086123.1:92679-112787 GCA_026543865.1 Argiope aurantia
AAAAGTAAATTAGAATTACTAGCCTACTGCTTTAATGACTTCGTTATTGCACTTCTTCGGAACTTGAGAATCGTTCCACTTAAACAAATTTTTAATCTAAGGAAAAGGAACAAGATCAGGAGGATAAGCTGGTTAAGGAAGTATGGAATGTGCCTTGATAGGCAATTTTATGTCAGGAGGAATTACGAATCGGTGTTTGTCTTGATGGAACAGCATGAATTTGTCTTCCCCACGATGAGAAATTTTACTAGTATATATAAGAATACGCACATTACTTTACATATTTGAATTGAATGAAATATATTCTGTATAAAAACTCACACTATATTTTCACTTTTCTTGCAAGAATTGCTATAACTCATTAATATTTGAAAATATTTAAAAAGTCCCTGACATTTTTTGAATACAATAAAACATAGTAAATCTTTAGAGGATTTCTTTTTACCTCAGGATTTTTCTTTGAAATTTTAATTAAAAATTAAGCTGAGTTTGCTTTTTTTTTTCTGTGATAAATTCCAAAAATATAGCACAAAAATGAAATTCACACCGTTTCAAAATTTAAAAATATCTTTGATGATTCCCATTTAACAACTGCCAAAATTCAGTAAAATTCGCTAGTTTAAACATGTGTGTGTGTGTGTGTGTGTGTCCTATGTCCACCAATATATTACATTATTATCCTGAAATTCAAAACGTTTTCATTGTTCCAAATAATAAGCGATTTTCTTCCATTTTTGAAAGCTGAAGAAATAACTTTCTACTTAATATCTGTGTAGTTTACAAGAAAATAAAATGAAGTTAAGTATCGCGAAATTTATTAAATGAACCGGACATTTAAAAGACCATTCCCAGACAAACAAAACTGATGCAAAACAGTTAAAATAACTAGGCTTTAATGTCAGACAATTTGGCGAAATTAGATAGATATTACATCTAAACGATCTATCTTAAATATAATCTTTATTTCCGACAAACCAGTTCTCGATTAAGGCGAGTGGTATGAAATAAGACAATTTACAAATATATGTAGAACTCAATAATTCTTCTAGTCGTGACATTTAGAAATTAATGTCATACTATGCATCTTCAAAAACTAAATGGCATTGTCGTTCAAGTAAAAATAAGAGTCCAGATATTTCCAGTTGAGATATGTGCCGCATCGTTACCGCCAATTAAATCTATTGGGTAAAAATTGCAAATTCTTTGAAATCCGTTGGTGTGAAATAGATATCCTCCATTCACGAAATCCTATGGACATTTATATTGACATAACTACTTAATAACTTAGTTTTACTGTTAATACCTATAAGTAAGGGAACATAATAATCGTCAAATATTGCTGGGCATAATATAATTTCTCATGACCACAAAATGTGTAGTAGTCGACCATATATCAACCAGCAGCAACAAGTAGCGCTCTTCAGGCTTGATGTCTCTGGAAATGTCAAAGCCCTCTCCCGATTCCAAGGACACTTTTTGTTTAAATCACCCTGTTGTCAATACTCCTCCGTGAATGATCCTTTATTTAGGTGGATTTGACCCTTCACTGGAGGTGGTTTCACTAACAGGGTGGTCCGTGTGAACGTTTCACATTAACCCGCCATTGCTTTTTCAAGGAGTGGTTATCTCGATGTTTCCAATTCAAACTATGTTGATTTTTACTATCCTCACTTTTGCTTTCACCATCTCAACTATTTTTCAAAGCCCTTTTCTTTTTTAGAATTTATGAAGTACAAAGCATTGCATATCCATCATCCAATTTAATACTGCTAAGTTAGATGAATTTTGTAGTATTGTACTCAAGTCGCCCAAGGCATTTTTTAATTATTTAAAAAGAAAATCTAGCTCTCTAATCTGAGATGCAATGGTGTGTTGTGCCAACTTGCCGCATATACTGAACTGAATATACTGAGCCAAATAATCGGAAGTACTAGTTGGTGACGCAGCACAAAATGTTGCTAACGAAATTTAGGAGCTTGATATTTATCCAATCTAACTAGTGGCTGGACAGACGTTGGTTCCCCAAATTTCTGGGCAGAGACTAACGAGAAAAGACCCACACTATGGAACATTTTTCTAACGGGGCCAAAATGGCGGTGATCAGTCGAAACCAAATTTGTTGAAACAGTATTTAACTGAAATCATTTATATCCTCAGTTTGATTTACTTTTAGAAGTACAATTTATGCATTAAGAAATTTACTTAGAAAAACTTATCAGTTACAATTTATTCTAATATTATAGATTACAAGACATTTTCTTTAGTGATTTACGTTACTAATATTTTAAAGTTGCTGTTGGCATTCACCACATAATCTGCTGAGGGTTAAAAGATAGGAACTTGATTGATTTGTGTGGTTCAACCACACATTGAAGTCTTTTTGCAAAACGTCAGGAATCTGGGCTTTTATTCATGGAATGTGATAATATATACAATGCTATTGAATTACCATATGTCGGTCTACACTATGCATAATTGAACGAGCGTTCTTAGGAAAATAAAAAAATGTTTTTACATATTCTGTACCGGAGCATCAGAATTATTTTATCCTTTCAAACTTTTCTCTTATATTGTGTAAAACAAAAGATATCGATGGTAATAAATTCAACTAGATGAAGGTAAAATATTTCCACTTTGCGACTAAACATCATGCTTATATCGTTATTTTTTCCTGGCTGTCTTTAGTGAATTACTCAATCTATGCCAATAGTTGCAAACGTTTAAGAACTGCTATTAAAGACCTTTCAAGTCTAAACAAAAATACTGCTATTCTATAAAATGAAAAGGGAATAATGCCATAAGAGTTTCATTCATAAATCTTTACCAAATACAAAAGTGTTTTGAGATTATAATTAATTCTGGAGCAAAGCTAGAAAACCCAAGGTGATTTTGTTAACAAGTAAAATACAAGTGTTACTAAAACGAATATGTTTTTATAATTTTTATAACGACTAATAAACAGTTGTATATATTTATTATGTTATGAATATATGTTGAACTCTAACTTCAACTTTAAAGTAAATGATATTAGTAGCGCAAATATCTAAAGATAATGTCTAATCTGCAGTATCAGTATAAATTATAATTAATGTGCTTTCCCAAGCTAAATTCTATTAATGTATAATTTGTACTTCTAAAAGTAAACCAGTTGAGAATATAAATAATTTCAGCTAAATAATTCCCGATTCAATAAAATTCGTAAAAGATTCTTTTTAGGCATGTGAAAGTCGCTTTCATTAAAAAAATATTCTCGAATCAATGCAGCCGACTGAAACTTCCAGTTATTTAATGCTACAAAGCACTCAAATCATCAGCAAAGCAGTTAGAAAGAAAATAATTTATACTGTTTCTCATAACGATGTTCCCCAATTCAGTTTTGCACATGGTGAATTATGCGAACTATATGTTCAAATTTTTGGTGTTTTCATTTCAAATTAATTCTTTTAATTGAGCAAGAGACAAATAACTCAGTGTCTTATTCATCAAAAACCAACTATTTAAATTGTGCTTACAATACAATGTTATGTTTTTAAAATAACTTAGCGTTTCTTCAGTATTATCTGGATCAAATGAAGTATTTATTCATCATATAATCTTGTTGTAATCTCGACATCAGTGCACTTGAGCACTTAATTCAAGATTTTCTGCAATTGCAAGTATGCAGGAATCTTTCCCCACATTTGGAGGTATGGGCCACAGAAACGGTTGCTTAGCGGTGTCTCGGATGGTACAATAGAAGATGTATTATGTTAAGTAACTTGCCAACTCCAATTTAGTGGATTAATCTGGTTACTTAATAACGTTTGAACATGGAGGTATTTCTTAAACAATACTGATGTGCGGGATTGCTTAAGGGAAAAAAAATGGAAGTAGAGAAGCTAAAAGGAAATTGACTTTCACAAATACTGACATTGTAAACAACGGAAGACTCGTAATATTATCACTAAATAGTGCGCTATTGTAATAAATTGAAAAAAAAAAAAGGATTTTAATTTCCTATTTTTCGCATTAGCTTATTTTTTTATATCCTTAATATACAGTTGGAATATCTTGAAAGCAAAGTTTTATATTCCGCAAGTCGTATTTGTCCATTTTCATTTTTTTTTTTTTTTTTTTTGCCCAAGTTGAAAAATAGTAGTAAATTTTGCTAACGTGAGATTAAATATACATAGTAATTTAATACAAGATTAAAGTCCCATTTAGAAACTACATGAATAGCAATCAACTAAAGAGAAAGAATCCTAGTTATCAAGTTCTTTTCCATATTTCCACACCACATAATTACTTAAAAACGCTGGTGCAGCAGCATATTACATAAAAGTAAAAACTTTTGTAAGCAATTTTTATTTAGACAATTCCTTTTATTGTTAACGCCATCTTTTGTATTCATAATGCCACTTCGAAACAAGAAAATGCTAGTATCAGTTTTACGCAGAATTTTATGCTCTACAACTTTTAAACAAATCATTTCTAGAATAGGAAATGTAATTCCACTTATCTAAAGAAAAGGAAAACTAAAATTATCCTTTTTTTTCTACTTGGCAGTCAAAGCTCACTTTGCCAGAGGGGGTAAAACTTCGGATAGTCATACTGAGTTGAAGTGACTAAAGTAATAAAATCTTAGTCGTATTTTTTTTCTAGAAGGTTTTTGTTGCCTCACGAAAAGTTTTAAATCTCTTATTAATATCAGAATTTAATTGTTAAATATCTTCCATTTCATGCAATGATTTGTACTAAACAATACTTAATTTAAAATGAAAATTTTCTGTCTTACTAGTTTGAAAGATAGTAAATAATAAGTTTTAAAGAATGCAGTTAAAATAACTATCCTTTTCATTAATGCATTTTTAATGAAATGTAGCATTTAGAAACTAACATTTAAAGCTTTTATTAAATACGTTTTTTCTACCCACCAGTGTTATACATTTTCCTGACAAAAAATGCTTCTAGATTTTAAACTTAAACTCAGATTCTTTTTTTAATGGATCGATTGTGAAATTTTCCCCATCATGAATGCGAAATATTCAAAAATAAGATGCACAATGTAAAGTTTAGTTATATTAACATCCCGTTTTAAAACACTAGGGCTATTTTGGGACGGACCTCGTAATTTTGAACCACGGTCAGATGACGAGGACGTTACCTAAGCTGGCTTCCACTCTCCAAATTTGCACACTACACCAGCGGGCACAAAGTAAATTTGAGATTAAATCCCTGCTTCAATTAAAAATGCACTTTAATTTGTCGTTTATACAAATTATTCTTGGTTGATAGAAATTTTATATTTGAATAAAATATATGAAGATTTAATTATCATTGAGAAGGTCGACTGTCTTAGACGATTGCGATGTTATTGCACAATTATTGTACCTTATAGCTTAACCCGGCTAAGTCCAGCAAGTGTGAGAATTCCAGTGCCTCAAAAGCCTGAGTCGTTTTTCCTGGACAATGACAATGTAATCGTCCCTTAATTTAAAGAAACTACAGGTGGGAGACACCTGCTGAGCTATAATAGATAAGCGTGGTCAGTTTTTTGCAGCTGGTGACTGTCATTTGGGGTTTGTTTAGTTTGTTGTTTATTTATACTCACACGTGTGTTTATGATTTTAGTTTTAATTTTTTTTTATTTCATTTTACCGTTTCTAGAGAATTGAGAGTAAATTTAAAAATAAAATAGGGATTAACTAATTAAAAAATCCCTTAACTTCGAATCAACTTTATATTTTTTTTCAAAAGTGTATTTGAATTTACTTTATTACTTGGATAAAAATAAAATTGGAATTTTAAGTTCATTGACACTGATAAGTTTATCTTATAATTTTTTAAAAAAATTCTTGTATAATTCATAAAATTCATCCAAGTATAAATAATTTATAATATATAAAATAAAACTTAACCATATCATCGGCAAATGGTTAAAAATTGCGGCAAAAATTTCTTATAGTATAAGTACCAAGTAGAATATGTATGTGATCCTTGAAAATTTTAATTAAGTAATTTTTAGAAATTTGTTAATTTTCGCTTGTTTTCTTTATTAGAAAAAAATTTATTGCAATCGATTATTCAAATAATTTTATTCTTTTTCATAAAAAATTTCTATAACTATCTTGTAGAATTCTTACAACAGTTTAGATTAATTTCAGAATAAAAATTAATATTTTTTATTCAATTACCTAATTAAACAGCAAGATTTTTGTATTTGTATAAAATTGGGGAATTTGACAAATAAGGCAAGTTAAATATGCTAAGTACGCATGTAGATATTTCTCAATCGGTTCATACTTTTTCAATTATTCTCAGAAATGTTTTCAAAATTTAAACTGAATACATCATATTGTACTTTATTTCTAAATTTTATATAGTAATGAATTTTAATAAAAGTCGCAGTATTTTTTTTCTTTTTTTGGGAAAACCCATTTTGTAAAATCGAGTTATAATTAAATAAGATACCAGAAAAGAACATGAACGTAAATATTTCAAAAAATATTTCAATAATCAGTGTCAAAAATAAAGAGGAAAGAAATAGTTTTTTTAATCGATAAACCAAAAAGTTTTAATATCTTTACATAAAAAAAACTGAAAAAATTTAGGGCAATCAAAAACATTTAAAAATTCAATTGTTCAATTTAAGTTTTCTTTACTGAAAAATGTTTCACCTCTTAGTTACTACCTGATGTGCCCTTTTCCTTCACACGTACAGTACGACTAGAAAAGGAGCTCATCAATCATTGTCAGGAGTAACGGATCCCCCATAGCAAGTACATGGTGCACTTGTTGGGAATTACCTTTAACCCCTTCCTAAAGTACCTGAGTCAGGTCCCGATCGGATGGGCCGAACTATGGCGAGTTAGGGCTCATGAGAGTACATTTTTTTTTCTTTTGATATCAGGAATTTAACTTCTTTAAAAAAATCTTTTTACTTAGTTCATTTCGATTAAAAATATTAAATGAAGATATCTGATTATACGTGATAGTTTTTCTCAAAAATAAATTAACTGATCGTTAATTCGCGATTCGCTATAATATGAATTTGATAAACGAAAATCGTTTACAAAGTATATAAAATTAAAGCAAGAAACAAAATTCTTGTAATTGGTGTAATACTTTAACTATGAATATCTTGTCAAAATATAGCAGTGCAGAGTAAAGAAATATAAATATTATTTTGAATTAATATGAATACAAGTTTTCTTTGATTGCTGTCCTTCACCACCCCCACCCCTCCCTTCCTTAGAAGGTATTTTACTTTGACCTTCCAATTTCGCTCATCATGTCATACGATTTGCAAATATTTTAAGATATACATACTATAATGTATTTTTATTCTATTTTCACCAAGCGATTCCGTGTCTTCAACAGAATCGTGAAACTCAGAAAAAGCTTCCTTTTAATTACGTAGGGACAACGATTAAAGGTCAGTGCACACACACTCTTTTCTGCAAGATAAATCACCAGCGGAAACCTACCTGAAAAATTGATTGCTTTAAATACATTGATACTTTAATTACATTGTTGGGTGATGCACAGATTCATCGAGTTCTGTTCTAAAATCCCTCTGTCCATCGAACAATTTTCTAACGGGAAGCGTCACTAACCACTTGTTCAGAATTTGAGTAGGGCAGGAAGCTCCGCTTGAATTTCTCTCACAAGGAATTGAATAAAAGAGGAAAATATCAAACCGTCAAGTCTGCCTGTTCTCCTGCAACTAAATGGCAGGGGAATTGGATTCGATTTCCTTTCTAAAGATTTAACCACGTTATTCGCCATTAAAGAAATAAAACATCTGAATAGTCCAGAGGGTATTCATACGTCAACTTTCCTTGAATTCTCTTTGGATTTGTTTCATAAGGGGAAGTAAAAGTCGTTGACTTAGGGGTATGATATTTGAAACATTTCTATCCTCTTAAAGTTTGATTCCACTTTCAGTAATATTCAGACTTTTGAAATATAACAATGGAAATGGTCTTCGCGAAACTGGTGCATTCTCTCTAATAAAGGTGCTCTTCCTTCATCCCCACGTATAAAATTATGGAATTATGTCTCGCAAATGAGAATTTTATACTTCTAAGTGTAGTAAAAAAGGTAATTGCGTATTAAACACATGCATTGGCGAACGACAGTTGCGAAAGAGCCTATTAGTAAAACATCTTTAATGGGGGATTTTCCCCCATAATAAATCACTGGCATAGGATTAATGCATATCACTAGAAAATTGAATGTATTTGGCATGCTTTTTTTAAACCAAATGAAACCAAAATTTAACATGGAATTACAATTGTAGTCACAAGATCACATACAAATTTCTTTTATTTAAGTCCTTCGAGTTATCGTATTTACATACTTCTCAAAGTATAGATCGGTAGACGGTCAACCTCGACAGATTTATATATTTACAATATTAAATCTATATGGCATTTTATTCATCTAATATTTATCAAATTCGCTTGTATTCGGACAGTCGAAGAGACATTCTCAATGGATCTCCTTTAAAACTTCAGAGAAATGCACAAATTTGATGGAAAGTCAGTCTATCAAATGTCATCCATCTAAAAGCATCCATAAGTTATTGTGTTCACAGATAAAATTCCAAATTAAATTTAAATGAATTCGCCATAATGGAAAATAGTTAAGGATCTTTAGTTGCCAACTTTAAATTTCAGTAAAACAAGGAGAAAGCTTCTATTGATCAAATTTTAATTTACTATCGTCTTGAGCCTTCTTAATACTTAGAGAATAAAAGAACTGTTAAGTGATAAAAACGGATACTGGCAAGAAGTTAAGAATTTTTCTTTATGGAATTATATTGACAGCTTCTGATGAAATAAATAAAGACTGTTCTGAAATGACTTTTTAATGAAAAGACAACAAGCTGACAACCCTATCCCAGAATCTCAAACTACACTAATGGGGTGGTGGGATGTACACTTTCGGCAACAGATTTTACGCGCAATTTGCCCACTTACAGGGCGACTATTCGGAGGAAACGGATTCCCCAATCTCGAAGTTGAGAATTTACCACATACATACAAATCACAAGAAAGTTTCAACCAGATTCATCGATAAAATATATAAAAGAGACAGCATCGCCATCAAAGAAATTGAAACTTACGACCCAAAGCTTCTGAAGAAGTCAAGGGGACTTCGCCATCTCATCCATGCCTAACTTTTCATTATAGCTTTGCAACACCGACTTGACTCCGGGCAGAATTTGCCGAAAAACCATTAATGCAGTGATTCTCAACAACTATGCCGCCAAATTCTTAAAGTGGCCGTCAAAATTTAGAAATATATATAGTAAAAATTATAATGCTTTTTTTATTACGAGTAAAGTTTGTTTGTAAAAGAAAAAATTTGTAAAAGAAAAATTTTGCTTTTACAACAGTTAAAAACTTTTCTAGAAATTTTTTTTAGCTTTTTTATTTTCGAAAACTGACCTTGCATAAAGTGAAATATTTCCATATTATAATATTCATTTGTGATAATTAATACTTCCGTATTTGAATTAACTTTGAATGAAGAGGAAGACCTAATTTCACTTTCTAATAATCGAGATTTAATTTCATTCGGAAGAATCAATTCATTTTGGACTAGATGCGATTATCTCATAATAGCCAAAAAAGTTAAAAATATTACAATTTTCTACATCTTATTTGTGTGAATTCGGATTTTCAGTATTAACCAACAAAAATGAAAAAAAAGACCGAGATTGTTGAATGTAGAAGACGATGCGGCGTCATTTTTACGACCAAAATAAAATAAATTATCAAAAAAACATCAAGCACAAATTTCTCATTAAAAGTATTACCTTGTAATTAATCCCTTAATAAACGTACTGTTGTTTTTTAGTACATATTATATTTTATTTAAATTCAAAATTATCATTTTACACAGTATATTATAGGTAGATAAACAACTTTTAAACTTATCATTTTCTTAGTGTGCCGCCAAATTTTGAAATCGTTAAAAGTATGCCGCGACAAAAAAAAGTAGAGAATCACTGCACCAATATAAAATTCTGCCTATTTTTTTTCTCTTAAATATACGTTATAGTCAGTTTAAAGTTCTATGAAAAATATTAGTAAAGCACAAACACTAAGTAATCTCAATGCGATGTTATAACCCATATCAACTGTTCAGTCTGGAGGTTAAGAACCTTGACTTCAAGAACTTCGGCACATATTCCTTAAATCGGCAAAATCTTAAATTTCCTTGAAACTACATTTTTGCTGTGAAAATCTCGTTACAAGACCATAGAGGTAATTATATCAGGCTATGAGTTAGAAGAAAATATATCAATTTTAATACATTAGAAGTTTCGTTTTTAAAAAAAATCAAGAAATTAATTAATGATATTTATATTTATCTTTTCGAACCAAGAAAAGATTTTTATAATCAAAAGCACATTTTTTTTAAATTCATCCGATTGCATCAATGACTAACCAGATCACACAACATCAAATAACTTATTTTATTTTTCTTGGTGGAATTCATCAGGAATCAAAAATAGCAGCAGTACACATTGAGATATTTAAAGGAAAAAAAATTTTTTTTTAATCAGATGAAAAAAATTAAAATACGAAATTCATCAAACATAATTCGAATAAAAGTTAGAGTGGGAGAAATAAAGAGGTATTTATTTGCTGCTCCGTCCCATTCCAAGTATTGGCGGATTTAACCATTTTGCAATCCTAGACATGCACATTATGAAGTCTTTTTAATAAGATGATTAATTTTTACATTTCAGTACAATTTAAACATGTTAATTGTTTATTTTAGATTAATTTTATAAAATTTGAAAACATTTGTTTTTATTTATTACCATTCAAGACTGTACTACATCCCCCTTTGTATCATTGTAGCAGATGTTCGGCTTCATAAACATTTTAATAACCAACCAAACGTAGTGAAACCAATAGGAACCTGATAAATTAATCTTGATTAAGTGTTAATATTATCCTAATATTTTATCATTCATAAAATGTGTATACTTTGCAAACTTATTTGTTGTGCAACCAGGAAAGTAAAGTTTTTAATCGATCAGCTTGAGGCTACATCCAGCTTAACAATCCCCGGCATCTGTCTACTTTGCCTAGTTGGAAATACACTACGACTCATTTGGCGACGATTTTATCAGAAACTGCTGCGCCAAAAAATTTTTTAATTGCTCGTATATTTTCAAAAAAGAAATCAGTGAGAAATTAAGTCAAGATTATATATTTAAAATTCCTTTAAGAATGACTCTTTACATTTCTTCCACATACTGCAAAATTGGAAAGATTTATACACAAATGCATAGATTTCTTTTTATTTTTTACTTGATCCATACATAAAAAAAGGATCAACTTAACTGAATCTATTGTTGCAAATCAATAAAATGTGTGAAAATAACCCTAGCAAATACCACCAAAATACACATTTCTTTAATATAGATCTGTATTTAAGGGGGTATTACCTTAGCTAACTACCTCTCTGAAAATACCAACAATAGATTCAGTTAAGTTGAAAAATATCAAGTACAACGCTTCCAGATCAACTTAATTATTTAAACAAAGTAAATGAAAACAATATACTCATTTTAACAAAAGCTATGTTATGTTCCAGTCCAGCTAAAAAGCTAAACATGAAAGTTAACATTTTCGAGAAGGACATGAGTAACAACAATGTTTCACAATTGCTTCTCAATTATAAAAATCCAAGAAAAAACGCGATACGAGTCAATTCTTCCTTCTGAAGTGCGAAACAGTATTCTACTTGTGACAACTCGCAAAAACTTTCACCAAAAGTCGCCACAGGAGGTCCAACTCCACACATGTCGTGAAGACTCAGAGCAAAGAGATAAAGAAGTCAATATCCGCCATTTCCTGGAATAGGAGCGTGTTCGTGCGTGTGTGCGGGAAATGCTGAAGGAAGACAGCCATCGCCTGAGAGCGTTACTCTTTGTGTAACGTCAGCTCCATTTCCGGTGGAAGCAATAATTTATTTCGTGTTCGGTAGATAGTCTGTTCGAGAGACACACGACGGACTCATCTCATCGCTCAAGATTCGTTTATTTAGGGCCAGTTTATTAACTTTGTAATGTGTACAGAACAGGAATTCTTGGAAATTGACTAATAGTGGTAATATCTAAGCCAAACAAAATTGTTATTAGTTAAAGGAGAGGGAGAGAAAATGTTTGTATATATGTATAAATAGGAAAAAAACAGGGGAGATTTAGACACTTCGTGGCTCTGCAGTGCGAATTATAAGATTTTTTTTAAATAATTTCGTCAAAAATTAATTTTTCACATTTCTACATTTTTTTTTTTTACTTAACATATTTATGATAGTCCAATTTTTATTTTGGTAATTTTAGAAAACACGTGTTTTTATTTATTATAACTCGTAACTGCGTAGCTTGCACGTTTGCAATACATTTTAAGCAAACACTCGGTGTTTATAAACACTATAAATAAATAAGCATAATGAAATAGAAAGCTGGTCAAATATATTGGATAAATCTTAATAAAGTCACATTATAATTCATGAGATTCATATACAAATATTTTAAATTATTTATTAGTTAGGTTAATATTTTAATCAACCTGCTTGCAGCCCAATCCTCCTCAGTCTAATCACTCTAGGTAGCTACTTATCCGCCTATAGGAAACGCGTCAAAAATAAATGGAAATTATAATCGCTCTATAAAATTGAATAAAATTCTTTATTAACTTGTCTAGTTAACGGCCATAAACCCGATACATACATTCCGATTCATTCTTATTTTATAAACAATGTAACACTGAAAGCATTCGGTATTCCTTTAGCGTCGCTTAAAGGTAGGATATAAAAAAAAATTTTTAATTAAAAATTTAATGCATAGAGATTTAATTTCAAATTTGAATTTTTAAATTCAAGATTTGAATACTGCTTTACCAACTTCTCTAAAAGAAACCAAAAGTCGAAATTTACTGTAGTGCAAATCAAATTTTTCATTTGTAATAAAATGACAAAACAGCCAATTCAATAGTGAGAATCGCATTAAGTTCCATTCTAAAAATTTTAAAAATTAACTATGTATAAATACTGTGCTGCAAAGCTAGGCTGCAATTATTACTTGTTTTACTTCAGAAAACTGGAATTTTTAAAATAGTTTTAACTCTATAATTGCTGGCTGAAATTATAAGCATGATTATGAATTATATATTTATTTTATAAGTATTATGATACAAGTATGTATAATTATATAAAATAATATAAGTAGGGTTGTAAATGCAGTTTGAAATTATGTGATAATGAAATACCTTATAACATATGTTATACCGAATGTAATTGATTGGTTAATAACCGATTAATCGTATAAATGGTAACATACTATTATATTTATCAGTTAATAAAAGCTAGTTAATCATATTTTAAACTACAATTCAATAGTATATCATTCCTATTGGCATATTACTTTGGAGTTGAGTTTGGACTAGAAGAGTTAACAATACTTTTTATTATCAAACCAGTATCACAATAATCCTCCCAAATTCACTTTGAACAAAAAGTCCTGCTCCCAAGTGAGATCGTATAAATTAATTTAGTGTAAATTAGATAAATTTAATATCAATTAGGAAAACGTTTGAGACCAAATTAAATGGAACCATTTCAATTAGATTTGAAAAGTAAATTTACTTGAATGTCTTATCAATAATTTTTAATTTTCTCTTTTTATAAGTATCGCTGTGAAAACGAATATTTTTGAAATGTTAATAGTTGCAAGTTTTATATTAATTGTACGATGACTAATGCGGTCGACTGAGAAGGTATCAGTGTGATTTGACAAAAATCTTTAGAATGTTCTCTTAATTTTCGTAAGATTATAAATATTAATCAGATTGCATTGCTAAAATTCTTTAATTAGATTTTCCACTTTCATCTGAAAGCAATTTAGAATAATGATCAATAATACCATATTAAAATATTGGGAATAATTCAAGTTAACAAACTTTTCTTTTGAGATCAAAAACGAACTTTTGATGACGAAAATGTCAAAATATTTGAAAAAGATTACTAAATTCTGTCATGCCAGTGGTAATAGATATTATTAAAGATTTTGTATATTCTACGATTAATCCTTTGCAGTCGAATGTCTTCTCTCGGCCACCATTTAAAACTGTGCATCCTTGACATTTTTAAAAAATTTTAATTGTTAAAAATACCTGCAGAATGTTAAAATGAACTAGATTTTTCAAGGAAACTCAACTTAAAGCAGTTGCATATCTACTTTTTGGTGTAATAAACAGGTTCAGGTATTAAGTGAATAATTATGAATCGAATTATCTTTCCGACTACAAAGGATTAAGAAAGCAGTAATTCTAGTTATGACTCACAAAAAATCTTCCACAAAATGTAAATAGTTATTTTAGAATAAATCATACTTGCAAAAATTTGTTCCAATTATTTAAGTTGGCTGTATTGCTCGTCCGAATATCAAACTTGCATTGGAACAAACAGCGGATTTGTCGGCAATTAAGAAAAAAACTCGAATATTTTAAAATAGGCTCTATCCCATTCTCCTTTTCCATAAAAATGAATCAATCGAAATTACACAAATATATCGCTAAGTAAATATCAGTGATTATTGCTGAAATATCCGGTGCAAATGTTTCCATTAGTTACCAGATAAGTTCATTGCGAATTCAAATGATAAATGCCAAGACTGCCATTCTTGATAAAATGATAGCTGTTGTCCCTACAATAGTACTGTTTGACTTCAGATAAATCGTTTATGCATGAAAGTCGTAACGTTCTCTCCTAAGCAAAAGTCCCGTAAGCATCGAAGAATGCAAAATAAACATTGTTACCCCTACAACTAATCCAATAATTAAACATACACTGATACAAGACAAGTTTCTACGATTACGAAGTGGAACATAAGCATTGGATTTCAGCTCCGATAACCTCCCACTGCAAATAACCAGTGAACAATCTTTGCTAGAAATTTCAGAAAGAGGACGGCCATTTTATTGAATCATTAAATATTTCGTCAGATGGATAAGTTATGATTCATGTTACCGTTATCATTTTATAACATTCCCCGAACTTCAGAACTTTGATGAATATTTATGAAGACTTAACGTGGTTAAACTTCTGCTATTGAAAATTTTTGCTGCAACTTTCTCTAAATGTGAAGCTTAATTATACTCGCATATCGACAAAAGAGAAAATTTTAAATTATGACGAGGAATTGCGTCTTCGTTAAAATAAGAAAAAATTGCAGAGAATCTCACTGATTTTTATAAGTCAGAGCTATAAGGTTTGTCTTTCTCAGCAGTTTCCGGCTACACTCGGTTTGGAACTAGGTATTCTGAATTTGGGATTAGTAATTTGACTCCTATGTTTTTATTTAATGAATAAAATTGGCAATATTAACTGAACATGTGATTTCTTTTGGGAGATAGCAAAATATGATTTCTTCAAGAATGTTTCTTCGACGGGGGTATATAATTCGGTTGATAAGATATTTTACCTTAGAGTTGATAAACTGAGATTCGACCAGATGATGACTCTTGCTCACCATTCAAGACGGTGCATCATTTTGACGTGTTATTTGTTTATTTTTTTTAATTTTAATTGTTAAAAATACCTACAAAATGGTAAGAAGTTGTAAAAATAATTCGAGAAAATATAACTTAAAACAATTATATATATATATATATATATATATACTTAAGCAATGAACAAGTCTTTGTCTTAAGTGAATAAATATGCATCGAATTACTTTTCCGAGTGGAAAAGGGTAAATACATTTAAAGATGATTTGGCAGAATCTTTGTTGGGAACTATAAATTTAAAAAAGAATATTTTGAAATAAATTCATAAATTCACAAAAATATTAATAGTTCTGAGGATCCGATAAAATTTGCCTATAAATGGAAATTGTTTTAAAGTTTTCGTCAAATGAAGTATGAAGTTACTATTTCTCAAAAGCATAAAATTAGAGACACTCATTACAAAGAAAAGAACTTTCAGAACAGATCATCCATCGCAATTTCGGTAGCAAAAAAGTGTATTTGGGTTTTATTGGTTTTATTTCTAAAAATAAGCTTAAATCAATGAAAATCTCCAACCACCAAAAGCAAATAGTAAAAATGATTTAAAATTCAAATATAAAACTAGGATCAAATTTCTAGTTTCCTAAAAAAGACATTTGAATATTTCCATCATATAAACGCAATGCCAAAAAAAAAAAAAAAAAACTATTTTGTCAAATAATTTATGGACAAAAATTGTAAAATATTTAATGCATATTTATGAAGAATTATTTGAGAAATGAAATTAATTACATTCTATTTCGCAGGAATATTTTCTAGCTATATTTACAATACGATATGGTTTAAAAGTTTTTTAAAAAATGAAGAGTAAAGGTTGTAACAATATGCAATAAATATATATGTATACAAGAATCAAGAACTATGCATTTTCTATCATAGGGATGCAGTTATTCAATTAGATATCAATTATTTTATAGTTTTCTTTATAGCTTTCAATTTTCCTTATATATATATAATTAATAATTAGTAATTTCGCTTGAAAAAATGAAAGCAATACCAAAAACATATTCAGCATACATATAATACAAAGGCAAAACAGGCAAAATTACTCAGCCAATTAATATGCATTAATTAATAATAAAAAAAATATGGTGTTCGAATTTTTCCTGTAATATTTTATCAAAATGGCTATTAAGAGTTTCCTTCATTTTATAACTATACCCAATTATGTTTCTTATTTTTAAAATAATAAAATAAAATGAAACGAAATTAACTGTCATACCTTTCCCAGACATTAGAATGCAATGAAGAAATGGATTAACAGCTACCAATGAAAATAATGAAGCGAGAATTTAAAAAATACGATTTTAAAAAAACTACACACAGCTGCAGAACAACCCTACAAGTAATATTTTTTATAAAATTCCGACTTCAGTTAGCAATGATCTAGAAAATTACAGTTACAGATAAAACTGATTAATCATCATTTTATTTCAAAACTCCTTCGAAATCTTAGAATCGAAATTTCGCGTATTTCAATAACAATGAAATGTGATCTTAATTTCTACCAAGCGCATTGAAGGATTTAAATATTTGGTCTCCCACCCCTTTCTCCATTGGGATTCTAAGTCCTATAATTTTTAAGGTTGGGAAAATAAAATCCAAATATATTTTTAACATCCTATCAGCTAATTAGTGTAGCGTCGTATGATGCATGATTAAAAATTGTGCAAAACGCTCTATAGAAATGATTTTGGATTTAGAACTATAAAATTTGGAAAGTAGCTATTAAAATAACAGGCATAAAAGAAAAACAAAAATCATAATTTCGAACCGTAGTCAGAGGACATGGAAGGCCCCCTTTCTAAATTAAAGCACCACACAGACGGAAAGGCATTGGGCCTTAACGGTTTTACCATGCTACATATCCTCTATTTACGTATATATATCGAACTATGCATCAAAATTATGCGATTCAAACCCAAAACAGTCCTTTTGTAATTTCCGAATCGAAAGTTAATTTAACTAAACTAAACTTGTTGCTGTTACTGGATTCAAATCCCAATAAAGGTTCATTTTGGTGTCTTGGGGTATTTATGAGGAAATGAATTTCGTTTGTAACTGAGTATATTTCATATTCCAATTTTAATGACTGAAAACGAAAAATATGACGAGCTTCTGTGTGTGTAAGGAAGAAATCATGACCTTGCCCCCACTCATCTAAGTAATTTGAGCTGTTTTGTTTCGAAAAGAAAAAAACTTTTGAAATTCTAACTCCTATTTATTTCACCGCGGGTGTAAATTATATACTGAGAAAAAGCGATAAAAGATGCGTCAGTCTACATTGCAATAAAAGAACAAAGTGTCCGAAATTTCTCCCTTCAGTGATTTTACTATGAGATCATGAGAGAGCTTTCTTCGCTATGTGTTGATTTAGGCAAGGGAATCTTTGGTACCTTTTTTGAAAAAGATGTGAGGGTGTTAAAGATTTTTATCATTTCGTACTTGGCCTGTGAATGACGGAATTAGTAATTTCGTTAAGCGTGTGTTAAAAATAATTAAACAAAAAATTTGAATCAGGAAATAAGAGAACATTTTAGAATGAAGTTAACATGAACTAATTTAAGAAACAAATTAGAAAATTAATTAGGATTTAAATTAAAAAATATCTTTGGCTAAATTTGACACAACGCACATCTTTAACTAAATTGTGCTACTGCATTAAATTAATCAAAATGTTGACATCTGTAAAGTCAGCAAGGAACGAATATCGTTTAATATAATTAGTTGCAAATCAAGCCATTTTAGAGCCACTTGTGTTGAATTTTTTGGTGTCTTTTTCAAACCATCACACACATATTTGTATAGGTGTGATTTTAATTGTATTTTCATTATTAATGTAAATAAACTTCTTCGATTGTTGAGATGTTTTGAATTCAGTGAATTTATATTGATGTTTGAAATTCGCAAGCACATATATTTATTTATTATCTGGAAAATTAAAGAGTTAGTTAGAAGAAAAAAATTTTACTCTAATTATTTTTTTGAGAGATTACCTGAAATACCACTACTGAGAAATTAACTATTATTTCTTGAACAGCATTCAATGAGACTTAAAAAATGGAATAGAAATAAAAAATTCATTAGTAAAATATAATAACATAATATTGTAAAATATATAAAATATAAAAATATAATATATTATAATAAATAAATAAAATATAAAAATATAATATATTATAATAATAAATAAAATATAAAAATATAATAACATAATATAAAAAAATATTTATTTTTAACTATCGAAAATAAAGTATATAAAAATTAATTAGTAAAATATGATAAAATATGAATCGTAAAGTTATGAAATGTAATATGAAATAATTGAAACATAATCGATATACTCTTTTTCTTTCGTTCTTTTTTTCCCTTTCTTTCTTCTTATCTAAGATATTTTTCTTCAAAATAGGCAGTTCAAGTCGAGAATATAGAAAAAGAATAACTAAAAAATTTCAAATTTTTAAAAATTAATAAATTATAAATCAAAATAAAGGCAAACAAATGAAATAATTACGATTATTGATGAATAATTAATTAAAGATTTTAATACCGAAAATAAAACGCGCTTTTAATTTTTTTAAAATTGAAACATAGAATTTTGTTTTTAGACAAAAAATACATCTTCAAACCAGGGCTGCGATATTAAAGGGAAACAAGACAGATTAAACAAGATATTCATTTAATTTTGAGAAATGGAAGACGATTTTAAAAGATGTCTCTGAAAAAAAAATTCGATTAATAGAAATAGAAAGCATTTTAATATTTTAATTTTTATAGACTGGCATGCTTTTCATAAATTTGCATCATGTGAAACCTTGCTTAAAAATCATACAAATTGTTCTGCAGTGTTCATTAAGAAAGAGTTTTCAGAATTTTAGTGGAATCTCTAAAAAAAAAAAAATCAATCGTATTATAACATTTTTCTGAATAATATCAGAATACATTATAGCACAAGAAATATCACTTTAATAACATTTTAAAATTAAAAAAATAATAATAATAAGCTTTTCAGCAATGCCAATCCCGTTTCCATACAATTTTCTGCTTAATTTTATTAAATTTTTCAAAATATTTTTAGATGCATTTCACATCAATATTTCTTTTTGTTTAAATTACTGCATTTACACCTCGCATATTAAATATATTTTTCTTTGTGTACATGTTATCACTACTATATAATTAAGGGATAATTTTAAAAATAAAAAGGAGATTGAGGTGTCTTATCTAAAACGTTATTGTATTATAATGCTTTGAACTAAAAATTCAAAATCTTTTTAATTTTTTTAAACATCATGATTCTCATTGTTCATTTCTAAATTAAATAACTGCCATCAAGTTTGAAGGTTTTTAACTGATTTCTTTATTAAATATTTACATTTATCAAATTTTTTTATTGATGACAATTGAAAAAATTGAAAAAAAAATTTTGCTGACCACTTTGGGCTATTAATTAATTTTTTTACTTCTTCATTGTTTTTTGAGAGTAGTATTTTAAAACATCTTGATTAGAATATGGACAAAAACTATTTG
>JAPMOR010086123.1:112797-169073 GCA_026543865.1 Argiope aurantia
GTAGTATTTTAAAACATCTTGATTAGAATATGGACAAAAACTATTTGATAACACACACACAAAAAAAAAATCGAATTCTAACTTACCGACGTACCTAATTTCGGTAAGTTACAATTCGTTACCTGATATATTATTTTAAGGCAATTTTCATCTGTATGTTGGCAACAGCTGTTGCAACTTATCTTTATCATTTGTTACTATAACTAAACATTTTTTCCCATTTGATTATTATTCTCTTGATAATTTTCAATATGGACATCACTTGACATTATAAAATTGCTTTATTGCAATCGTAGAGTAAATGCTTGAATAAATATTGAAAATATCATCAATAGATTTGATGATTTAATGGAGAATGACCTTGAATTTGAAGCCGATTCTGACAGATAATAGTGAAAATACTTCGCGAGGCGTGTTTAACTGGAGATGTAAGCAACTTTTCTGCTGGTAAAACAGTAAAACATGGTTAGTATAGCATTGGCTCACTATTTGGCATATTAGGGTTACCTGAATAAATACGCCATACATTCCCCCCTTTCACACTATTGTTCGCTTCAGCATCCCGAGACTATACCAGTTTCCGACGATTCTATCTCACTAAGGGGTGGGACGTGGAAGGATGAGCCGTTTCCGGAGTTCTTTATCCTTTGACCTTTAGACCTTTGGCCCATTAGATTCTTTTTCATTCTATTGGGTTGTTCGGAAAGTAATTTCGTTTTTTCCCGACAGAGGATTTAATTGTATTTTTTTGCACCCAACTTCACATTTAAGCCGTATAATTTTTATATGCTTTGAGAGCTCATATAGCAAAGCTTGTGCGTGAAAAATTCCAATTAATTCTACGCAGTAGTTTTTGGTTGGTGCCCTTTTAAATATGGAGAGCGATAAGCAGCATTTTTGACATATCTTACTGTTTTACTACAGAAAGGGTAAAAATGCTGTTCAAGCCCAAAAGAAATTGACCGATGTGTATGGAGAAGGTGTGTTGACAGTACGCCAATGCCAGGTCAAAAACCACCTCGATCAGTTTTTTGGCAGCAAAGACCAAAAATTTTATGAGCGTGGAATTATGCTACTACCAGAAAGATGGCAAAAGGTGTTGGACCAGAACGGCCAATATATAATTTAATAAAGTATTTGTTTATTATACGAAAACTGTCTTTCATTTCCACAAAAAAAAAAAAAGAATTACTTTCCGAACAACCCAATATATTTTCCCTGTATATATGTGAGTGTCGTATTATTTCTGATCATACTATTTTATTGTAACTCAAAATTGCGTATTGATTGCTTATATAGCTAGTTCAAGTGGCAAAAAATCATCCAGGAGTGGCACAAAGAATATTTTTTATAATATTATTGACCGAGATTATCTACCGTTGTTAATTTCAAAATGTTATTAAAAAAATCAATGAAAGATTTAAAAAAAAAGAAAAGGAGAGTTTTAACTTAAAAAATTATTATTTATAAAATAACGAATGGTTAAATTTTAAGAATAGAAATCTTTCATTTATGTAGGTATAACAGGTGGCACAATGTAAATAAACTTATGTTGTAATTACATATTTTATGATTTAAAATGTGAAAAAGTGTTTTATATTTATAATAAAACAGTAAAAAAAATGAATTTGAATCGAATTTAGCAATTATTTTTAATTACAAAATTTAAAAAAATGCTAAATGTAATTCAAATAATAATAGCTTATTGCAAACTCACAAAAAAGTGGGAAAGAATTTTAAAAAATGAAATAAATTAAAATACTGAGCTATTCTTCACTTCGATTTCATTAAATTAATTTGTAAAATACTGTATCATTATATTGATTATTTTTGAAGGTTTTTCTCTATCCACACGAATCTATTACGAAAAATCTTTATGTTGTTATTAGATTTATTATAAAAGAGTTTGTTACCAAACTTCTGAAATAGGTATTTCATTTAATACCAAAAATAAAGAATAGACTTTTTTTTAAAAAATCCTCTGTTAAAAATTTTCCAGTCTTCTGTCCTCTCCTTAAAATAATATTAATTACACTAATAAAACAAAAAAAATTATTTGCGTTTTTCTGTGATAGTGAATTTTCATCGAAAATTTCATTACAAAAAAGAAAAGGATCATAAAAGTGACCAATTTTTTTCGATGTTTCTTTAAATAGTTTGATATAATGTACATAAATAAAATCATTTTTCATGTTATTTTGACAGTCATAGCCAGCAAATTTGGCAACCTTGTCAAATTTGGTGGTTTGAATTTTTCCCTAGACTCAAGGTTACCAAATTTGGTGGTTGCGAAATTTGGTAACCTTGAGCATAGGGAAAAATTTCTTCCCTTCTAACAAAATAAACAATTTAAATTATAATTTGTTACATTGAAATTTTTTTTGAATATCGATTCTTTTTTTTTCAAGCAAAAATTTGGGATGGAAACCTTTTTTTTGTAGTGAAGATTTTTCTTTACTTCTTTAAGAGACATGCCAATTTGAAAAGTTATCATTAAAACTTTATTAAAAAATAAATATAATTATTCTAAAAATATTTTTGAATATCATGAATGAAAATAAAGCCGGAAAACAGCCACATATAAATTTGCCGATAAATAAAAAATTCTTGTACGAAATTTCTTAAATTTGACCATAAGTAGGTCAACCTGGCAACTTTGATTCAAACGACATTTCTTGACCTAAGGAATAATGATTGCTCCCTCCTTCAGGGGAATGTACGAGAATATCTTTTGAGGTATACTATAACTATACTATACTTTTTTATAGTGTAAATATAAGAGAACAGAAATTTTTCTGTTAGAAAGGGATTACTTACTCAGAAAATATATAGTTAGTTAGACATATATATATAGTTAGAAAATATATAGTCAGAAGACGTATGAACGTTTCTAATGACTCAATCAAAGTTTCAGCTAATTAAATGACTCCCATAATAAAAATAAAATTTAATAAAAATTTAAAATTTCAGTTCGTTTTTACACGAACGGAGTCGTAGAAACAGAAATTAAATTATCAATGAAAAAAAAAATTCAATGATGACTCATAAAAAGTTTTATTTCTTGACCATTTTCATTATGAACTGAATCATGGAAAGAGAGATTCGAATGTTTCAATTCTCGAAACATCTCTCATGACTTTATGATTAAGTCATGAGAGATGTTTCAAGAATTGAAACGCTTGACTCTCTTTTTCTATGACCGTTTTATTCACATTTAAGCTCGTAAAATCTCTCCCATGATTTAATAAAAATTCAAAGTTTCAGCTCGTGAATATTTTCATCACGAACCGAGACATAGAGATTCAAATCAATGAAGAAACGTTTTAGTTCGCCAATGACTAAATCATAAAATGTTCTAATTCGTAAGCATTTTCATCACGACTTGACTCACAGAGACGCAGTCATCCGTCAACAAAAGTTTCAATTCGTACATCTTATAAACACTTTTTTTTTTTTGCTCAGTTGTAAAAATAATAAACTTATCCAATCCTAAATGAAACTTACAGTAAGAACTTAGTCTTCATGATCATCTTCAAAAATATATTATTTTTAAATTTTAAAAATCAAAACCACCTGAGGTCTCTACCAAAAATTATTACATTATTTTCTCGTTATCTGGTAATAACTAAAAATCAAATGCCTTAGGTACCACAGAAATGCTTTCAAATTATGATTTAATGTTTTTAAATTATTAATAATTTTAATTGACACGGAAGAATTATAGCAGTTTAAAAAAAATATTTGATAAAATTTTTCATTCGAATGCTTTGTGAATTTTTTGCTTACGATCAACTGCAGTATTATTTTGCTTACTAGTAGATGTATCCCTCTAGACGAACTATTATTCCGTGAAATATATCTTAGATCTGATTGTTACAAATTAACTAACGAAAATTGCAGAAAAAAAATTTAGAACACATTCGCAGAGTGTTTAAGAAATGAAAAAATATATATAAAGTTTGTAAGGCATTTAGGACGTAAATATTTAATGGCATTAATAGTAAACCATAAAGGCGCAGAATTCTATGAACTGAAAACTTCATGAACGCTCAAATCAAAACTAATAATTGAAAACACATTGAAACAAATAGCAATATGTAAACAAGAAAAAAAAAAATGCATTGCATATTCAAAATACAAAAAAAAAGTAGAAAGAAAATAATAGAAACAGCTTTCAACTACCCTGTGGAAGTAAAATATAATTAATCAGAGTACTATAAGTTGCACGTCTCTACTCGTTGATCTTTGCTACAATCCAGCATAAAAAATGTAAATAAAATGTGAAGTTTATAATCCCATAATTAATTGTTATTCATAGTTGGCTTTATTCGCCCACATGAAAAAAAAAAAAAAAAACTGTCTTAGATGCTAAGCACTAAAACAAATATTGGGATTTCACATCCGTGCGGATATTTATCCTTTTGAGGTGCATTATCTTTTTAACTTTAAACTAAAAAAAAAATGTAGATAATCTATTGAGGCCTTCCGGATAAATTTCGTAAAGATATTGCACTTATTGTTTTGATTTTGAGTGTGTTCCATCATCTGGAACACTGCGCCGCTAGAGCGCAGTAGTTTTAACAATGAAATCTCAAATTCCAATTTTGAGACCTAATTATTGAATTAGGTAACTGATAGGTACCTAAGGATCCAAAAGCCCTTATTCGATTATCTTCACTATTCTACAGAACTAACCATAAAAGGCAACGTATTCTGTAAGTGTATGAGAAAGTAGAGGAGAGATTCTGCATCTGGTAAGCTGTGTAAAGCACGACAGCATTGTTGCCTTTTGGAAAGTGATTACTCAAAGAGGGTGAAGCACAGGTGCTTGGGTTCATTTTTCCGTTGAATAGTGATATATTTCTCTTTTTTGCGTTTTGTCAACCACTGCGTCTTGTGATATTCTGTTCCGGCATCTCCCTCATAAAACATGACTACTGATTTTCTAGACCGGTAAAACTAGTTACAAAGTCAGTGCTGATGTGTAATATATAACGCCCTTGGAGACTGATTTAATCGTAAATCATCTTGTTAAGATTTAATCAAACAATACTGTAGCTACCCTTAATGTGATCGTTTCGAGACTTAAGAATTATGATAACGATATCCAAACTGATCCGGATATTGTTATCCAATTGATAACAATATCCAAATTGAATAAAATCAACTATATTTTAATCACATTAAGGGAAAGGGATGGGGGCTTTATTTCAAGGCTATTCATAATTTATTTAAAAATAATTAAAATTGTTTTAATTATTGCTTATAGACAATTATTCCTCAACAATATATTTACATTTTGTTCATATTTGTATTGTTTTTACTTTCTTGTATACTTAGTACAAATTGTAGTGATTGTCAAAAAATTCAGTGATTGTCAAAAAATTCGATCTCGCGATTTTGTCGAATCTTCACTTTTTAAACTTTTCTGAGTTCGAAAAACACATTTTTGGAAAATGTCTCTACGGCTGGCTATCTGTAGCAGCGATAATTCAAAAAAGAAAAAAAAAAAAGGAAAAAAAAGAGCTAGATGGTTGAAATTTGGTATACTGTCTTTCCACCAAATTTGTAGATTTCTTTCCAATTTTGAGGAAATCTCTCTGTCCTGTTATACGAATATAAGTTAAGATAATAACTACAAAGCAAAGAAAGATATATTAATGAAATTCAGTGCACGGATTGAACATCTATTATGTAGACACTTATTACATTTTGAGCCAAATCCAACAAGGTCTGTTCATGACTGTCTGTTGGTCTGCACTTTTAGAAGCATGTAAACCAAAACACTATGACTTACATATATTGAATTTGATATGGGAATTTGTGACTACAAGTGTAATTTTGTGTCAAATGATGATGATGATGTCCTGCCCGCGTTACCACGGAAAGGGGATGCAGTAGCTTCAGAGGGTAAATACCCATGAGCACCCGAGGGCAGAAGTCTGACTTCTAGCTCATATGAAGACGAACTCACACATCCGCTTGCACAACCCCTTTTTACAGGGGGGCACATTCACACACCTCACAGATAAAACACAGATGAAGAACAACCATGCCCGAACCGGGAATCGAACCCGGAACGCCCAGATCACGGGGAAGATGCGCTACCCCTATGCCAGTTGTTTCAATTGGTTGAGAAAAACGTTCTTGAAACAGAAATTCGACTTTTGCATATTATTAATGCGTGCCAGGAATTGATTGCCAAATAACTCATCAAGGATGACACAGTGTATTCAATAAAACTCTGAGATTCCTGCCAAAAATTAATATTTCGTAACTATTAATTCCCATGTTAGGCGTTCTCTGGCATGGCAGGTTTATTAGAGTGTAAGCGAGAAAGCTCTCGCATGACCATTCCCTCTAGTTTAAAATTTATGGAACAATAATGCACGCCAAGTTTCAAATTATAAAATACTTGATGCATTTCGGTGTTTATTGAAGGGTTTTCTGTAGCATTATTCATCTCCATCGAAGTCATCAACGTTTATTGATTTGTCTTGATCACAAATATCTCAAAGATTTTCGAAATTTTATGAAGAAGAGGCTGTGAAGTTTTCAATTACTCAACAGCATCAGCATTATTCATTTTTGTTGAACTTTCAGACCTCTTTAGAATTTCAGTTTTGTCCTTAACTTTTAAGTCAGTTATTTTCTGTATCGATTTTTCCCCTTCATATTTCAATCGCAAGCAACAGATATGTATAGCTGTTTAAAACATTTTAAGCAAAATCTGGCAGCATAACTGTCGTTCATTTAAACTGATCTAGACTATCTAGATCTAGACTGTCTCCATAATTCCATGAGCGACAATCATTAAAGCTGGTTGAAAATGAAGGTTTGGTCGATTCTCTGTTTCAAATCTGATAACATTAAACGACGTAGTAATTAAGTTAAATATAATGCACTTTTTTGTATACATTTGATGTTTTTGTATATACAGTGTCTTACAAAAGTGATGAGACACTTGTGCTTTACAAAAGGAAATTGTAATAAAATAAATTAAAAAAACATGTACAAATTTTTTGTGGGTGTGTTTCATACTTAAATTTAGTAACAATTATTACATAACATACATTTTGTCAAAATATTAAACTATTAATTTAATAAAAATACAATTGTTTAGAACGGAGCAAAAAATAGCTCACATAAGTGATGGGACACCATTAGATATGCAACAAAAATCGTCTGAAATAAGCAATAAATATATTTTTCGTGGTTTTATTTTTACTCAAAAGCAATTGGCAATAATTTATAAAATTGTCTGCAGTATTTCACTCCAGTTTGTTTTGGAATTGTTGTGTTTTTTAGCTCTGTGTAGCCATGAATGCTAAACGAAAAGAAACTTCGCCTGAAATTCGAAAATTAGTTATTAATTTGCATATTGAACGTGGAAAATCTATTAGAAAAACTGCTGAAACAGTTAACTTGAGTCATTCAACAGTTTTCAATATCATTAAACGATATAAAAAGAATCATATTATTCAGGATAAAAGAAGACTTGGCCGACCATCAAAGCTATCCAATGGAATAAAGCGAATTATCGTTCGAAATGTTTAAAAAAAATCCAAGAAAGAGTGCTTCTAAAGTTGCTGCTGATTTACAAGCATTATATGAATTAATTGTTAAGCCCGAGACTATTAGAAGGGTAATTCGATCTGCTGGATATCACGGTAGAGTAGCCAGGAAAAAATTCTTCGTAAGTGAAAAGAATATAAAACTCAGACTAGCTTTCACAAAATCCAACATAAATAAGAATTATGATTACTGGAATAAAGTTATATTTGCTGATGAGAGTAAATTTAATATATTTTGTTCTTACGGTAGAATCTTGGTGTGGAGAAAACCCAGGGAAGAATTTCGCAAACAGAACTTGGTGCCAACAGTAAAACATGGTGGTGGAGGAGTTATGGTATGGGGGTGTATGTCGTCCACTGGAGTTGGTAATCTTGTTTTTATTGACAGTATAATGGATCAGTACAAGTATATTGTCATTTTAAAGCAAAATTTGAAATCTTGAAATCTTTGCTTCAATTTTTCAAATTGAAGCAAAGCACGAAAATTGAACCTTCATAACGATTTTAAATTCGACTAGGACAATGAGCCCAAGCACACTGCTTTGATCGTTAGACTCTGGCTGCTGTATAACTGTCCTGAAATAATAAAAACACCACCACAATTTCCAGACTTAAATCCCATAGAGAATATTTGGCAAGAATTGGAATCAAGAATTCGCAAACACACCATTTCACAACAACAATTAAAATCGGTGCTTCAAGAAGAATGGGGTAAAATCCCTCCAGAAATCACAAAAAAATTAGTCGAATCCATCCCAAGAAGATTAAATCATGTTTTAAAAGTAAAAGGAAATCCAACAAAATATTAAAACTTTTAAAAAGTAAAATTTTTGGATAAATATTTGATGGGAAAAGTAAGTGTCCCATCACTTATGTGAGCTATTTTTTGCTCCTTTCTAAACAATTGTATTTTTATTAAATTAATATTTTGACAAAATGTATGTTATGTAATAATTGTTACTAACTTTAAATATGAAACACACCCAAAAAATTTTTGTACGTGTTTATTTATTGATTTTATTACAGTTTCCTTTTGTAAAGCACAAGTGTCCCATCACTTTTGTGAGACACTGTATATATATATTTGAATACATCAGTTCGCGATCAGAGAATTTTGGTAATTGTAAAAAGAGAATAATAAGATTAACTGCGATGACACTAATCGGCTTCTCCTGTATGAAGATATATTAGCAGTCTTCAGAGTCCAAATGTTTTCTCACGATATTAATATAGTCAGACCAACTATGAAGAGCTGCTTCTTATCACAGCAAAACGAAAGGTATTATTTTAAATTAAATTTGCATAATACACAAAGAATTTTTTGGCTAGTTAGTTATGCTTGCAAAATTAAAAGGCGAAATAGAGCTAGCTGTAGAGGGTGGCAGTGGCATAGACAAGGCAGGTAGCGCCAGGGGGCAAAATATAATCTTTCTCTCTCTTTTAGTCACTGTCAGTGACATTCCAAATGCAATTGCCTCCAGGAGCATGGTGCTATTTTTTCAACTTTTCTTTTAAAAAATTGGCATTCACGCACTTAACGTTTTAACTTCTTAAAATGTTAATTTAAAATTTTTAATTTATTAATTTAAACTTGTTTTTTAAATACGAAAGATATATGAAGTCAGGTTATCTATCATACATGATATAATTCAGCTATCATATGAAGTAAAAACTGGTGAAGTTGGCAGATAGTTGTGATTTGGGGACAGTATCTTCCTTACTAAGAGCACATAATGATTTTCCTCAAAAGTGAAAGGTCGAGAAGTGTAGGTTGTACTGATGGTATATCTACAAGTCACAAGCTTTCATATAAAATAAAAATTGGTGACATCGCACCATGATTCAAATTGATTGAATTTGATCCAGGGTTTCACCGATAATTTTAAATATATAGAGAGCTGCATTATCATTCTTTTAACATGATATTTATATAAGTTCACATAAATTATCTGTAAATTGCAACATGCACAATGACAAATCGCTCAGAATGTTCTACAGGGCAGATTGGTAAACCTAAAATTTAAAAAAAATCGCCAATTTGTCTTTTCTGTGTTGTTGATGTTTACTACGTAAACTTATTTGATTTCTGTTGTATTTTTTTTCTCTAATATTGATTAATTTTTAAAAATATGTTACTGTTCAATGTTTTAATTATTGGTTTTATACTCATACGCTTTTCAATAATATTAAATCACTTTTTTATGCAAGCTAATGTTGCTGTAATTAAGAGAAATAATATCAAAATAGTCGAATCCCTCTTCAAATATTATTATGCTATCATATTGCGGACTAGAACCGCAAATCTCTTTTAATTTTTTCCCTCACAGCGGATTGAGTTTATATTGCATATTATCACGCAATGCTTAGGAGAAGTGCATTGCGCTAGGAGTAATTTTAAGTATGAAATATCAATATTACATGAACGGTTTCGGGAAAGGCAGGTTGATTCATTAGTAGATTTACGTTCCATACTTTAGTAACATCATACGAAGCTTGAATGAACATTATATTGAAACTATAGCTACATAGCTTGAAATGAAAAATCAAGATCTAACAATAAAAATACATATTTATTATTAAAAGGAGCAACGCAAAAGTTTAACTATTTCCTTATTTTATATTAAGTTCGTCATTTATCACAACAGAAATGTACATTACCTACATCCATGCCTAAATATATAGTATACATAAATCAAGATTAAGATATCTTTAATAAAATCTTAAAATTGCTTCAACAATCTTGAAATACTTGTCTATTCCAGCTTTCATATCTCCTCTTGAAAATAATGAATCAGCGATTTCTTATCTATTTCATTACAAAATAAAAGTATTGCTCTTTATTTTTATAAAACGCCACGTCACTAATTTTGTGTTGGCATTCTAGTCTTGGTTTAACTAGAGTGCATGTACTTTTTGCGCTTCCTTTTACTTCCTCGTATACGTAGTATAGAGAAAATATAATAATCGTCAAAAAATTCGAAATCGAGATTTTGACGAATCTTTACATTTTAGACTTTCCTGAGTACAAAAAACACATTTTTAGAAAATGTCCGTCTGTTTTTGACAAACATAAATAAAAAATGACTTGAACTAGACGATTGAAATTTGGTATACAGCCTTTACATCAAATTTGCAGATTTCTATCAAATTTTGAGTAAAATCTGTTTAGAGGAAGTTCGTCTGTTTGAATATAAGTTAACATGCTAACTACAAAACGAAGAGAGCTAGATAGATAAGATTCAGTACACAGATTTAGCATCTATAGTGTGGACATCTGTCAAATTTTGAACCAATCGGTCTGTACTTTCAGAAAAAAATAAACGCGATAATTAAAAAATACAGTGACTTAAATATACCAAATTTGGAATGAGAATTTGTGACAGCAATTTCAGTTTTGTGTCAAATTTTTTGTTACAATCGGTAGAGAAAAACATGTCTAAAGCACAAATTCGATTGTCGGATACAATTAACCGAATGCCAGAGATTAATCGCCAAATAACTCGCCATGCATCACACAATAGATTAATTAAAAATGCTAAATTCACGCCAAAAGTTAATATTTCGTAACCATTGTACACCAGTGCCATGTAAAGTGTTCTTTGGCATGACAAATTTATTAAAGAGTATGCGAGAAAATTTTAGGGTGACAACTCTTGCTGGTTAATAAGGTGAAAAGCTGCAATCTGAATTCAATTATTCTTGTTAAAAGATTAATACGATTCGTTAGAATTGGGATAGTGTGCAAATGCTTTAATTTCGATTGCATTTAAATATTCATAACTAATCCATAATATTTAATTATTATGAAAGACCGTAGGGAAAAAAAGTAATTAGCTCCGTATGTATTACTGATAACTATCATATTTTTTTCAGTTAAGGTTAATTCAGAATTGAAATATTCATCATTGCCTTCAACAGCAACTTAATTTGAAGAGGTTGACCTTGAAAACAATGGCATGGAAGCTGTATTCTGTTGATGATGAGAAAGAAAAATGGAATAAAAAAGTGTGATGATATTTTTTATTCCAAACTACAAGGCAGAGAGCATTGTTAATGTATCCAGAGTCTGGTACGTTTCTTTGTCTTCAACGTTTCCAAAGACTGGCATATATTACCCTTTGTTGCATTACTACCAGTATTTTCAATCTTTTTCTCGAAGGCGGCAGTTCATTGAGCCAATACTTGTTGATTTACTGAGAGTCTATTGTAATTTGAAATTTTAATTAAAATTAAAAATGTATTGATAAAATAAACATTTCTTGTGATACTATTTCGAAATTGCGTTTTAAATTACAGTTGTACTATATTTACCATTTAAATTTAATTAAAATGTAATAATGAGTTTTTCGTCCGAATGAAATTCTATGCTCTGTTTTATGCTAAGAAAAATATTTGATGACGGAAACTGAAAAGGAGTGAGCAGAGGAAAATTTTTACATTTCATTAATAATTTTTTGAATACGTTTTAAGCTCTTATTCGTGCTTCTCTTTTTATTTTTGATTGTTTACATTACTTATTTACTCAGAGTCGGGCTTCTCTATAAAAGGGCCTGAGTGCGAGAAGCTATTTGGGGCCCTAAATTTTTTGTAAAATAAAAAAAAAAGTACAAATATGAACATATATTACTATTGCAAGTTTATTTTTGCTATTAATTATTTCAGAAAAAAATAATTTTTTTAGATTACAATTTTTTTTTCAATTTCCTTTTCTATGCTTAATACAGCAAGTGCATTTAAGCCTTTTGTACACAATGCTTGATCGAAGAAAATTCGTTATTAATTTTTAATTTGCTGAAAGAATGGTCAGCCCTCTTTCTAATGACTGAAATAATTAATTTAGAAAAATATGAATTAAATTAAAATACTCTTAAACCTATCTTTTATTTGTGCAATAAAGTTATCAATTATACTGTTAAAAATAACATCGAAATTCCTCTATTGGTTTTTCTAACTTTAACTTACTTCTGAAATATTCAAATAACGCAGTATCAGTTTCGCTTCGTCTAAAAATGTATTCAATTTTGGATTTCAGCTTTAATTTTATTGACTAAAATTTAATCATTCGAGAACAATTGCTTTTGATCGAAATAACTCATTGATACTGATAAATTTGGGCAATATTGCAAACCATACTATTAAACATAAAATAAATGGCACTTCTGGTGTTGAATTCCTAGACTTTTAGCTACGGGAGCGGTATTTGCACCAATAAATTCTTTTAGGACATTACAAATTTGTTCAAACTGTATATACACTGTTTTTTTTTTTTTGTTTGTTTTTTAAAAATTTGTTTTGGCTTCTCACCGAGTGTCACATAATGGTTTAAGAGTAATTTTTTTGCAGAATTTCCCCACTTTTTGTAGTTGCAGAAAATAAAAAATATAAACGTTGCAATATCTCCCCAAAAATTTACAATATGCATTACTGGAAGTGGCATCACAAATTAATAAATTAAAAGAATGTAATTGGGAAGGCATATAAATTGTATTAGAGTTCAGAGCAATTATTCTAGATTGTACACATTATATTTTCCTTTCATGTTGCTACCGTTGTTGTATGCCTGTCCACTACAATCCATAATATCTAAATCAAGCTTACTTAATCTTTTCAATAGAATTTTTAAGTCCTTCTCCAATCACATCAGTTATTTCTATAAACCCTGTAAATGACTCATTTATGGTTAATCTTTTTCTTCAAATTTCGTATACCTAATAATGGTATACGAAATAATGTATACCTAATAATGGTTTCTTATGGGAAATAGAAGTATATTTAGATATTACAGTATCTGGATGCCTTTATACCGTCTTTAATTTTATTAAAGATTTCATTTCCAATTTATTCTTGTGATCTATGTGTTAAATAATGGGCAGTTCTATTTTTTGAATTTTTTATTTTATTTATATGATCCATAAGTACAGAAAAATATTTACTTTATAGTTCGATTAAAATTTACATTATTACATTATTATCCTCTTATTTCTTAGGTTCCTCTAAGTGAAAGATTATTAATGCTCAAATTAAAATCAATCACATTCTTTGAAATAGTTAAGTCGTCCCATTTATTTATTTATAGTAATTTGACTTGTTTTTCAATAGTCGAACATAAATTTAGTCGTTTTAGTATTCTTTCCAAATAATAAACAAATTAAAGTGGCCAATAGAACGCTCATGATCTTATATTACATCTGACAGCTATCTCTAGTTATTATAATTCCCTAATAAATCGTGTAGATTGTTCATTTCCACATCTTTTCGAAAATAGTATACAATAAAAAGAAAATACGGAGTCTTGCGTTTTTGAATACATTAACCAGCTGCGAATCTGGGTTCCACCATTTGGCATTTTTTATAAAAATAATACGTTTTGAAAAATGATCATGATTCTTCGTAAAACGTAATTTATGTTATACAGGTCCGGTTTTAACACAACATTCTAAATTTAATCATTATTAAAATACTTGTTCATAAATATGGATCACTTACATTCACTTGATGAAACATGTTACCGTCATTTTCATCGTTATTTTTCTGATCGATCATATTCGTATAAATATATAGTTCTTCAACGAATTCTCCGTTTCTGCATTACATTTACAAGATCGTGTAGTTTATGTGGATCTTTTTTCCCCAGTTGTATTGTAGCTTCTGTCGAAGAAATTTCAATTCCAGAAAAAATTCGTTGACAAGAAAACATATCTTCTTGTTACTTCTTAAAGTTTAACGTTTCTTCTTCTTCTTTTTTTTTTTTTTTTTCCTTTTCCGTTAATTTTCTTTTTTGACACCCAGAAAGATATGTTCTTGCCTTAAACATGAAAAAATCTAACAAAATTAAATATTTTATAGTATAAATTTTCAAACACTATATGCAGCCTTAATTAATAGGTGAGATAAATTGAGGAAAATTATTGCTTTAGGTTTGTAATATGTTGCATATTTGCATTAGATAATAATATATCCATATACAGTAGACTCCCGATTATCCACGGGCGGGTTATCCACGCCTGCCGCACTAAGTTTTTTTTTTTTTTTTTTTGTACAAGCGTAAAGCAAAGAAAATAAAAATGTTCACAAAACTGAGCGAAACGTTAAATTTGCCAACATCGTACTTATTTATGGCAAAAATATCCCAGGCCTTCTCCGAACCTTCCCCTCAAGCAAACACAAATGACTGATTTCTTCAAAAAGATGTAGTTTTACAGTTATGCTTTTGTAATTACATAATACATTACAGTATTAAAACAGTACATATGTATTAATTTTTCTGTGTATCCATGACGCCTCTCGTAAGTACAAAGCACTTTTCTGTTTTCATTAACAAAATGCATTTTAGGTTAATTTTGAGTGATATACTAAAATATTAAGAGTTATTTAAACATTTCCTGCTGTTTATTTTACATTTTATTGTACATAAAATGATTTTTCAAAGTTGGAATGACTGTTTTCTCTTTGTATAAGATAATCGCAAAGTGATATCAACGCATATCAACAAAAATTATATTTTGAAGACATAACATATGCATCAGCAGCATTCGATATTTTGACCATCGCATTAGTTTTCTTTTTTTCATCAATTTAATAGGATTTTACTGTTGTAAAGCAGAGTAATTGATTACATTTTCTTGAATAATAGCTACCTTTTAAATATTTATTTCAATAATAGCGATTTGTTCTAATAGGTCGAAAGTTTTGTGCTAATATTCAAAATCTATTTTTATAGTTGCTTTGGGGGAAAACTTCTTAAACATTTCATATTTCGTTAGAAATAGTATGCATAATGATAATATGGTAAGAAACTTTATTGTTTAAAATGCAAATACAGGATATATTTGCATTTTTAAAGTGAAACAGGCTTTAATTTTCTTACCTTGAGATGTACTTCCAATTAAAAGTTTCATTAAATAAGATATGCAATGATATGAAAATGCTTGGCTTATGTGGAAATTAACAGCAAAAAGTTTTTTTTTTTTAAATTTTTTATACACCTTCTCTTCTTCAAACCTATCAATTATTAAAACATTTCTCTTACATTTACCATTGCCAAAGTTTTACATTTGTATTTCCAAAATTTGCAGCGATATTATCATTTTTTAATTCAGAGGAGATAACTATAAATTCAAATGGATGCATTTATTTTAGAAATGCAAATTTATTCAATAGAAAAAAGCCCTCTATATGCAACTATGTTTGTCATATTATTATCATCCATTCATCGTGATTCGTAAGAAATTTGTGAACGGCCCCCATAGGAAAAAAAGTGTTAATGAGTAAAATGTTTTTCTTACATTCATGTATAAAGACATTAAGTTTCATGCTTAGATCTATAAATTGTGCTGTGATATTAAAAGGCAAATTTATTGGTTTTGACTATTTTTCCATACCTCTGATTGATGTCTGAGGAACACTTTCATAGTAATTTTCAGAGATAATATATATATATATCACGAAAGATTTTTTATTATTTATCAGATAGAATCAGAAAATAAGATCGCATTTATTAATTTTCATTAAATTAAAAAAAATTCGGATAATATATTGGTTAAAATGCTTTCACAGTACTTGCGCATATGTGATTCATTATATTTAACATAAGGACTGGTCTTTTGAATTTGTCAGCAAAGATCTGACACTGTCAATTCATCCCTTAGCTCAAACATAATACCAATCAAAACGAACTGAATAAATAGATTGAGTTATTGTTCAGCGTATTGTTCTTCAAAATGGGACCAACCAATGAGTTTCTAAAAATAGAAATACATAATATATTTGTTGAAAATTGCCATTGATGATGAATCTCTTGTATGAAAGAAAGATTTTTATCGCTCCAAAAGTGACAATTTTGAAAATTAATGTTTCCATCTCGATATTAAAGCAACATTCGTCTGTCCAAATTGCGTTTCACCGAAAACCAAAATTTGATTTTACCTAAAGTTCGGCCCAATTGTAAGATTCTAGACGATCATCTGTATGGACACCAGTTCTTACGTTGAAATATTTTCTACATTGCTAGTTTTGGAATATTGAGTTTCAGATTGACTGTTTTTAAACTAGCATAAGGGTAACTTAAGCCAAAATATCAACTTTTGCATCACGTCTATAACGTCCCATCCTCCCGTTTTTCTCCAGAAAGTAAGGATCCTGTAATTTGTAATCGTTGAGTTCGGAAAACGAAAACATTTATATTCTTCTAACAAGGACAGCATTACGATTACATAACAGCATAAATCATTAACATATCCATACACTCCTTATTACTGAATATGTCTTTAAAAAAAGGAACATCGAGTGCCAGCAATGAATTTTACTTTTTTTGCTCGGCATTCCAGTACTTTTCAGGGAAGTTTTAAATGTTCAGTGTCTCAAGTTTCTCTTTCCTTGTAGTCGATGTTGCAGCTGTCGGTCAATGAAAATATATCACATTATGCGTGATTAACATATTTCTTTGAATTCATGATGATTCGATCATGTACTGATAGTCAAACATTTACATATGATGGTTTTACTGTAGTGAATAAATTTTCATTTTCTAAATAAATGTTTTTATCTAAATTTAAAAATAAACATATTTGCAGATAGAAATGCAGAGCTTTGTATGTGAACAGATAAATGTAAAAGAAATATTTTAATCATTGACATTTTCTCACACATTCTGAGAGAAATATAATTTTTTTTGTTATTAATTTCCACAGAAACCGAAGTGCTTTCATATGATTACTTACTTTATTTAAGAAAACTTTATTATTCAAATTATGGGTGTAGGTGCAAAATTACTAGGCAATAATCAATGGACAAGTGATTTTTTTCCCCTTTTTCCTCAATTATTTGTTCAACGAGTTAAATATAACTCCACTTAACTCCAATTTGGGTTATACCAAATGCCTTTGAAATCGCAAATCCAAAACATTTGAATTGTACTATAGGAAAATAATTGTGTTATTTCTGTAAAATGGAGAAATAAAATGTTTATTAAAGTTAATTTTAGTAATAAAAACATAAGTGTAGGTTAGGTTACAAAGAGAGTATTGTACTTATTTTACACTCAGAACATTTCAGAATTACACATCATAATTAAATGTAAAATAATAATAAATGTTATAAACTCAATCGAAAGAATTGTTATCTGAAACGGATCAAAGGAGTATGAATTTAAGTTTTATTTCCTTTTTTTTCCATATATAAAAATTATTGGATACCTTTAGAAATTATATATATATATATATATATATATATATATATTATAAAAAATATGTATCTTCATAAATCAATAAAATAATAGTTTTTATATTAAAGTGCTATTATAATACATAAAATATGTTCACTTTGGATGAATAATTTCATCTTCTCTTTCATTCACAGGTTGTTGTCTTTTTTCATATAAGAATTATTGAATTCTATGTTGTCAAATTTTTTTTCATTCTTACTTTACGAGGAAAAACAATTTTTATTTTAGAAGGAATATAGAAGCAAGCCTATGCCTAAGGAAATATGTCTAGCTTTTGTTTTTGTTTTGCATGCAAAATTATCTTTGCCATTCACAAAAAAAGAAATTAACCTCTTAATATTTTCGCTAGCTACCACTCATTTCATTTTAAAAATAGATAATACAATTGCATTTTGCACCGTAAAGTTTAAAATAACGTGCAGTGAGATGTTATAAAATATGCGCAATTGATCTCATTAAATGACTGTAATGTCATCAAACGATTTCTTTTATTCTTTTTTTTTTATCTGTTTAATGAAATGTGAAAATGTTAAGAAACAGGTGAATTTTCGTTTACAATAATAATAATCATAATAAAAAAATCTTAAAAACTATATTCAATAATTTTCATATTTTTTGAGAAAAGAAATGTATGCATTTTTTTTTAAATATCAAAACATTCTGTTTACCAGCTCTCGAAAGAAAGCTGCAGATCTTCGACTTCTGTCAGTGGGGGGGGGGGGGGTCAAGAATTATAAATGGACAGCTGGTTCGCTTAGAATGAACTGAGTTGAGTAATAATAAATACGACTGTATTGACGTCATCTGGCTGTACAAAATAGACTGACTTGATATCCCATGATGCATAGTTGTCAGCCGCTTTTCTTGAAAGCTGGGGGATGCGATAAAATTTCCAAACGTTTAGTGTAATTTGTAGATTTTATTGCTTTATAGCTTTTGGTAATAAAGTTTCATCGTATTCATTCAAGTTACAAAATATTCCGAATTTTAAGATCGGGATTTTTATGATGCAATCAACAAAAGTGATGTGATGAACAATTCTGTTTTTAAAATCAATACAATACATTATACAATGTGCACAAATTAAGACTAAGGTTATATAAAGCCTATTCCATATTTTTTTCATATACAATTTTTAAAAAATATGATTCATAATGTTACGTATTTTATTCATATTTTTGTTCATATATGTACCAAAACCGAATGCTTGAATTCTAAAGAAAGATTGAACCAATAAATAAACAACAAATCGCAAATGTGAGTTTTGAAATTTCCGCATTGGGGGTCCAAAGTGAATAATAATAATAATAGTGTTGAAAAAATATCATAGTCAAGATCTTTCAGACCGCTCAACATTTGTTAAACAGTTTAAAAATTGAACTGACTAAAAAAAATAATTTAAAATTCCCTAAATAGCTATTTCAGTTAATAGTTAATTCGTCATTTTTTATTTATTTTTCAGTTTTGAGATTGCATTCAAAATGTTTCTAACTGAAGTAGAGTCACAGAAATAATTTTTATTAAAAATTAAGAAAACATGACACATTTACGCTTTAAACGATACGAAATCATTATTTGTTTCCATAGAGGTCTTTATATAAACAATTTTGAACCAAAATCAAGAGAGGTTTCTATGACAATAAATGCTTTCTGCATAATGAAAATTGTAGAGTTTTGTTATTAATAAGTAATGAAATCTTATTTATTTTTTCATGTGTAAATAATAATGTTTGAATGACCTATTGATAATAATAAAAAAATTATAATTCTATTTTCTTTCCGCTACTTTGTAAACAACTGACAATGTTGTTGTTGTTTCCATTGGTTCATAATTTATTATTCTATGTAACATCTTTCTTATTTATTTAACCAATCTGAAATAAAATTTATGTTAATATTTTGCTACATAGGAAGCAAATCTAAATTGACTTATTAATAATGATACAAAAATTATAATTCTATTTTCTTTCGGCTACATTGTAAACAGCTGACAATGTTTTTTTTTTTTCTTTCTTTTTCTATTAGTTAATACTTTATCTTTCTACTTATATAGCAGTTTTCTTATTCATTTAATCAATCTGAAATAAAATTTATGTTAATATTTTGTTACATAGGAAGCAAATCTATGAAACAGTTTTTGAAAGCAAAGTTGAAGGAAGGCCAGGTGACTTATTTTGTTAAAAAATGTATAACTCGATTATCAGTTGACCTATCGCGTAATAGTTTGATATTAGCAGTTAAAAAATTAAAGAGATATTATGATTTGCTAATAAAATTTACTTTAATCTTTTAAATGTCCAAGATAAAAGAAAATTTTACAAACCCATTTATTATATGCAGGATAAAATTTAAAAAATAAGCATTAATTATAGCTGAAAATAAATAAAAGTATGAAAAAAATGTATATTTAATTATATGTAAAGAAATCCATCTAATCATAGTTAATCATTCACATTGATTACAATGTTTAAATTACGTTAGTTTATTGCGAAATAGTATATTATTCTATGCAACAACTTTCTCATTCATTTAAGCAATCTGAAATAAATTTCATGTTAATATTTTTTTATATAGGATGTAAATCTATGAAACTGTTTTAGAAAACAAAGATGATGAAAGGTCAGGTGACTTATTTTGTTAAAAATTGTGCAACTCGCTTTTTGATTAATTTTCTTATCAGTTGACCCATCGTACAGTAGTTTGATATTAGCAATTCTAAAATAAAAAGTGTTATTATAATTTGCTTTAAAAAAAATTCACTTTAATCCTTTAACTGTCCAAGATAAATGAAAATTTTACAAGCCGATTTCATACGGCAGATTTTTTAAAAAAAAAATGAATATTTAATTATAGCTGGAAATGGATGAATGAAATGAAAAAAAAAATCGTATATTTAATTACAGTTCAAGAAATCTATCTAACATTGATTAAAATGTTTAAATTGCGCTTTTAAAATTTCTCAATTTTTCTATTATTCTAACTATTTATACTAACTTTTTCATCTGCTATCTATCATCTGTATAAAACAAGCTGTAAATGGATTTCATTATTAAAAAATAACTCGAGCAGTAAGAACTTCTTCCGTCACTTGTCTCTGAATGTTTATTGATAATTCTAAAGGGGGGGGGGGAAACCTGAAAAAAACCACTTTATACTCCTTTCCTCCTTTTTTACGAAATGAAATTTAATGCATTCAGATGGTAATAATGTATCTTTGAATACAACCACCGTCTTATCTAAGTTTCGACTTCATCCAAAGGAGAAAAAAATATTCTTTTCTTTCATCGGACACTTACCATTAAGTGACGTTTTGATTTTTTCAGCCATTTCCGGATCCGGACATTCTACGAAAGCATAACCAGCACCTTTGACAAGAATCGACGCAGGAAAGCAACCGGATCTTTCATTTATCAAATCACTCAGCATGTTCTCTTCCACAGATGACGACAAATTACCAACATATAATTTGTTGTTACTCGACATATTGTTTTATAACTTCTATCTACTACGCTGCAATACAATATTTAGAAAAAGAACTATGGCGGGGTAGAATTTGAAACCCAACGACTTATGCCGAAATTCTCTTTTTGTTTACACTAACTCACTGCCTGGGTCCCCACAACCAAAATACCGTGACCTGACGCCTCAAGATACCGACTTTCCACGTGCTCATTAATCTATATCACGTGACACCCTTTTATCCGGTCCTAACATTCAGAAAACGAAGACTCTAGAACGTTTTGCAAGAAATTCCCCCTTCTTTCGCCTCTGGAATTTTCGTCCCCTGGGAATATTTGTCTTCTTCCATTTATTTACCTGAAGAAAAATTTGATTTCCTACAAGAGTAGACATATTCCAGGAATTAAATGATGAAGCTAAAAAGCATTCATCCCTATTCTGTCTAAGTTCGCGAAAATAAAATGGGCCAGAGACGAAAGTCTATGGATTTTTGGAAATATTTTGGAATAATGCAGTCATTCTGCCAATGGGAAAGCAAGCTATTGTGTATGTTTCAACCAATAGGGAGCGCCGTATTTTAGATGGAATGGTGAAAGCCATTGGTAAAAGTTCTGTCCTGCTATCGGATACAGGGTTTCTGCAACTTTTTAATTTTTTTTTTTTTTTTTGAAGGGGAAGCAGGGTTGGATTTTCACATAAATACTGAAGTGAACTGCTTAGAATACCCACATTTTTTATTAAGGGAGGGAAAGGCAGGGAGGGGGGGGGGGGTTTTTTTTTTCTTTCTTTTTGGAAAGTTTTCAAGGCAATTTAATTTTATGCTTTCATCTGATTAACAAAGACCATGCTTTCGTACATTTTCAAATTAAAATCAAGTACCATTTAAATTTTAGGCTTAGATTACTGTTACATTTCGAAAAAGGCTTGCATTTTAATACTTTCAATTTCGATTGCAGATTTGTAAAGTTCAAAGTGTTTTTCACCGACGGAATTGATCAAATGTATCCTTTCCTGGTAATAATGGGTGCAGCGGTCTGTCCCATACTGCATTTTGAATTATCTTTTTACCATAATGTCGTAATTTACAGGTAGTATTATCACTTATAAACATAACCCTGCTAAAATGTCTAATTTGTGAAAAGAATTGCAAATTAATTCATACTATTCAATTCCTCAACTTTATCATGTTTTGAGAAGCAAGTTAAACTTATGTCCAAAGACACTAGCTTTGTTAATGAAACATGATTTCAGCTTTTGTTTGTTTTGTTTGTTGGTTGAATGTTTTGCAATTTTTACCGCAATCTTTTTTTATCTTTAATCGTTCATATCAGCGTTACTATCAATATGAACGACTACTAACAAAAATAAATACCTGAAGAATTTCTATTACAGTTGAATCGTAGTCAAAAATTTCTCAACGTTCATACATTTTCATTAAAAAAGCCTTTAGTTTTAAGCAGTTTTGCCTTGTACTTTTGGTAAACTTGGAGTTATTTCAAAAGTTTTTATGTTCTTTTTCTAAATTGCAATTTTGAACAATCGATAAAAAAAAAAAATATTTTGCCTCCGTTTTTATTTTCTCATATACGAAGTATAGTAATCGTCAAAAAAAAAAAAAAATTCGAACTCGAGATTTTGACTAATCTCCACGTCTTTGACCATTCTGAGTTTGAAAAACAAATTTTTGGAAAATATCCGTCCTTCTGTCTGTGACAAAGATAACTCAAAAATGCTTTGAGCTAGATGGATGGAATTTGGTATGCGGTCTTCAGATCCCATTTGTAGATTTCTATTAAATTTTGAGCAAAATCCGTTCAAAGAAAGTATATCTGTCCGGTTGAATAAAAACTAACTACAAAACGATGAGAGTCAGATAGATAAAATTTGGTACATGGATTTAACATCTATAGTGTAGACATAATCTTTTAAATTTTGAGCCAAATCTAACAAAGGGTTCATCTTCTGTCGGTCTATACTTACAGACATGTAAACGCGATAATTAAAAAACACAATGATTTAAATATATGAAATTTAGTGTGAGATTCTGTGGCTATATGAGCAGCTCTGGGAAAATTTTTTTGTTTTAATCAGTAAGGAAAAATTTGTCTACAGCATAATTTCATTTTTGAATACTATTAACCCCATGGCAGGGAGTAATAAAGGAAAAAAAAAAAACCTTGTTAAGGATAATATGATGTATTCAGTATAAATGTTAAATTCACGCCAAAAGTTAGCATTTCATAATTATTATATGCCATGCAAGGTGTTCTCTTGGATAACACCTTAATTAGAGAATATATGAGAAAGTTTTAGGAAGACAATTTTCATTGGTTTCAAAAGCATTTCAATTTTTTTTTTTCATATTACTTATTGTATAAAAGTAGCTAATTTTTCCTGCAAAATTTATCTATAAGATTAAAAAGATTTAAAGATTACATTTTACACCTTTTAACATTTCCATAGCTTTAAATTAATAGGAAATGCTACCACAAACATGAGGTGAATCTAAAACCTTGCAAAAATTAGTCATCTCTTTTTCTTTGCATTTGCACTTCTCATCCCTTCCTTATTAACTATCCGGAAGAGATAAATAGAATTTTTACTCAGGAGAAAAATTTGAAGAATTCCCCTAATAAAAGAGAAACGGGAGAGTCGAAAGAACCCCTCCCCCCCCCCAACACCACCATAAGGGAATGTGGATTTCTAATCATACGAGCATCTATCTTACAACCGCATTTGGGTTCCCAAAGACTTCTATCATTCACCTATCCTATGCCACAACAAAGGAGTAACTGCCACTTTTACCCAGCTTCAACTTCAACCAGCTGGAGTGATCTCCATTAGACATTTTTGTGTGCTCGTGAAGCCAGAATGCTACCCACCCTGCATTTCTAATAAGCTTTTCGTTTCAGGGACCAGAGACTAGAACCTTTGGACGATTATACTCCTATAAAAGGGGCGCTAGACAGGAAAAAGAGTGATCTTTGGAATTGTCCACCTTGCCCTTGACTTTGACTTCCGTCCCTTTTAAACGTCCATCCCTATTTTTGCGAAATAAACGCTTCCTGTCGCATGTGCAAAGGGATGGATAGTGTCTGAATCTATGGTTCGACCGTAGTGACAAATGTATAGTTTGTTTCATGCATTGTAACATAATGAAGAAATCCCTGTATATTTTGTGAACACTTTCTTTTCAGCTGTTTGAAGTCAAAATTTGATAAGGATCTACGGTTTTTGTTATGAAACTGCATACCAAATTTTATTTACCTAAGAATTTATCATCACTTTCACACTCACTTAATCATCACGTTCAAACAGACTCGAATACACAGATTAGTGGGGTAGTGGATAATTGGGACACAGGAAATGATATGATTATTTTCAACCTCGGTCATCGTCATAAGGGGTTTGGCAAAAGAAAATGGCCTCCAGTGCATTATGTCTTTGCCTTTTCTCTCTCTCACTCTTTTTTTTTTTCTTCTTTTTTCATATTCACTTTTAAAAAGTGACATAAAAGCACTAACGTATCATCTTCAAAGTATTCGTGAAGAACAGTCCTGGTTCGTTTATACTGCTTGCTACGGCACTGTGCAAATTAATTAATGGTCATCTTGTTGAGAAATTTGGTCGAAAGTTTTCTACGCAGCTAGAATTCTGATGAAAAAAGTAGTCAAATTTCACCAATTTTATATACATTTAGATTTTGGAGGAAAAATTAGTCAATTTTCACTATTTTTAATTTATCTGAATTCTGATAGAAAAAAAAATTGCTCAGTTTCGTCCATCTTAAATACAACTAGAATTATAATGGAAAAAAATTAGCAAAATTGCATCACTTTTATAAATATCTAGAATTGTGATGAAAAAAATTGACTAAATTTCTTCAATTTCATGTAAATCTAAAATTCTGATGAAAAAAAGAACAAAATCTCATCAGTGTTATACATATTTAGAATTCTGATAGAAAAATTAACAAAATTGCTATTTTATACATATTCTAATACATATTTAAAATTCATGAATTTTAAACACATCTGAAATTCTGTTGGAAAATTAGCTCAATATCAACTCATCATCATTTTTTATGTTATAGGGTTCGCAATGCATAGTAAAGAGACTAATTTTTACTTTTTCACATACTTACTACAGAGAGTTTAGTTTAATTTAGTTATATTAACGTCCCGTTGTAAAGCAACACTAGGGCTATTTTGGGACGGACCTTGTAATTTTGAACCACGGTCAGATGACGAGGACGACACCTGAGCTGGCACCCCCCTTTCCACGCCACACCAGCGGGAGGACGTTTAGCATGACGGATTTAACGTGCAACAGACCCTCTTACACGACGGTTCTTTGGTGGAATAGGGTCACGAACTTGAAAACCTACAGTTCACAAGCCGCAATAGTAAGCTACCGTAGTAACAGGTCACCGCGGCCCTCTTACTACAGAGAGAGTATAGTAATCGTCAAAAAATTCGAACTTTTGAACTTTTTTTCCGAACGAATCGTCGTAGTTTTAGACCTCCCTGAGTTCGAAAAATACTTTAGGGGGAAATATCCGTTTGTCTGTCTTAGACAAAAATAACTCAAAAATGCTTTGAGCTAGACAGTTGAAAATTGGTATATAGTCTTTACAGCAAATTTACCGACTTCTGTCAAATTTTGAGTACAATCTTTTCAGAAGAAATCCGTCTATTAGGCTATTCGTATATGATTTAACACGATAGCTAAGCTACACAGATAAAATTCGGTACACAGATTTTACATTTATAGTTTAGACACCTGGCAAATTTTGAGCCAAGTCCAACTATGGCTTGACTGACTGTCGGTCTGCACTTTGAGGAACATGTGAACCCGATAATTCAAAAACACAATAACTTAAATATATGAAATTTGGTGCGGGATTTTGTGATTACAAGTGCAGTTTTGTGTCAAATTTTTGTTTCAATCGGTTGAAAAAAAAATGTATCTCAAACACGAATTCGATTTTTGGATACTATTAACGTATGCCAGAGATCAATTGATAAATAACTCGTTAAGGATGACGCGATAGATTCAATAAAAATGCTTCATTCATGTCAAAAGTTAATATTTCATAACTATTATACACCAATGCCACGTAAGATGTTCTCTGGAATGGCAAGTTTATTAAGGAAGATGGGAAAAAGTTTTTGGAAGATCACTCCAGCTGTTATAGATGGATTTCATTAAGAATTTGACAGAAATCTACAAATGTAGTGTTACGACCATATACCAAATTTCTTCCATTTAATTTAAGACATGTTTGAGCTATTAACTTCAGACACAAGCATAATTCCAAAATTATATATTTTTTGGATTGAAAGAGATCTAAAGTATTTAGGTTTATCGAAATCTCGAGGTCTAATTTTTAATGATTTCAATATTTTCCGTATGCGAGACAGGAAATATCAGTTAATAATTATGCTCTATTAACTTAATAAATAGAAGAGGAAAAAAAGTTTTTTTAATTAATTAAACATGTATTTAAAAGAGTAGAAAAGGCTCTCCAATTTTACCCATTCATTTATTATTTGAGTCATATTTGAGAACTGTAGTTATAGTGATTTACCCTATGTGGCGATCAAGTCACAGTTACCATCTTTTATTGTTGTCATTACAGGGAGATGAAAAAGAAGCAAGAAAAAAAGAAGAGAGCAAAAAAGAAAGAAAAATGCAGTATAAGATAAAAATATAAGATTGAAAAAAAAAAACAATAGAAGATAAAAATGTAAGATTGAAAAAAGAAAATAAAAAGTTCATGGTCTCCTCTTTTCTCATTAAAATTTTTTGCTGTGCGAAAGAATGCTCTCTGCAAAATAAAAGACCTTATCGGAGTGGAAGAGATGCTCTTTTTAAAATTTCTTTTTCGGTTCATTCTACTTTTCTAGCAGAAAGTAATAATTTCCATTAAATCCTAAATAGCATTCGCTTTGGTCGTATACCAAGTTCTTGGAATTGAAACAAAGTTAAAATAGTTTTTTTTATCTTTTCGTGCTCCATGGGAAAGTTTCAAACTACGATAACTGAAACAGCGCATATTTTTCCTATTCTAGAAAAATTTCCATTTGCTAGAAATTTAAAAACAGATAACTTCACCAAACAAATGAAATTCATTGATTTTAAAGAGTAAGCTAAGCTTCCCCCGACATTTTTTTTTGTTTGTAAATTTTTTGTTTGAGAAAATATTTAGATACGAATTACATACTGATTACATACGAATAATTTCAATCTTATCTGCATACGAACTATTCATTTAAATAAAAAAAAAAATCATGAATACACTTAGTTTAACATGTTATTCTAGACAATCTGCTATATTTCAGTACTCATTTTACAGTTTATCTATCATATACTTTTGAACTTACACTAAGTTTTACCATGGGAAAATCGGTTCCGAGATGGTTCTATATGACATTGTCAGCATGAGAGCGATTGCTAATAATTCATTATAAATAAAAGGGGGAATGTGTGTGTGTAAAATCGTGTTTTTTTAGGGAAGATTCCTTTATAGATAAAAAGCAAAAATATTTAAATAAATACATAAGGAAAAAAATAAAGCAAAAAGCACCACTCGTACTCAGGACCCACAGCATACGCGTCAGTCATGTTTTTCTGACCATTATACTGAACTGTCCACACTTCAATGCGGAAGTTGAATATACTTATTCTCATAGTTAGTTCTAAAATAAGTTTTTTTCTTTTTTCTCTTGTGTGTAAAATTGCCTTTTTTGCCTGAATCTTCAGGAAAGATTAAGATAAACTTAAAAAACTAACGGTTGAAATCTACAAGTTCCCACACTCCGAGTGAATGAATAAAAAATTGTTAAGCTAAGCGAACTCTTTTTGAAAAATACCTAGATTTCTCTATCCTAAATTGACATGTGTACAGAAGTCCCTAAATCTCATTGTATATAATCATTGGGATAAATATTTCGGTCTTCCGCCCTTGTATCGTTTGTGAATGGATGCCAGTTTTGTTCGCGCTTCTTGTACATAAATTATGCCTGCCGGGTTCAAATAAAAGCGACATTATATATATATATATATATATGTATATATTGGAAAAATAACTTTTTTGGACAAATACAGTTTTTTACATAAAAAGCAGAATACCTTTAAAGCTATTACACATGGTGAATACAACACTCTCTTACCTGAGGTTGAAGAAGCAAAATGTACGATTAGCAAGACTAATGTTCAATAATGCAGAACAAAAAGATTTGAAATTCTTGAAAATAGTGGAGTAAGAAGTTTCTTCAAATGAGCCCATAAAATATTATTTATCAGTTGAAGAAATTTTTGATGTTATCGAATTTGCCTATGGGGTTAGAGACAAATTTAAAATAGAAAATTTAAAAAAAAAATGCTAACATAACTACTGAGACGATACAAATTTTTTTTTTTATCGATGTATGAAATATGTCAACAGAAAAAAAAAAAGAAGAAAAAAAAGAAAAGGTTTGGTTTCTAAACCTATAATTTACTCAGACATTAATAGACGCTGCCAAGTGGATTTGATTGATATGCAATCAATAATGAGTGGCAAATAATGAATTTAGGTTTATTATGGTTTGCCAGGAACATTTAACAAAGTTTGTGTTACTACGACCACTTCAGAGCAAAATAAACGGAAGAGGTTGTATTCCAAGTACTTGATATCTTTTTGATATTTCGGGTTCTTTGTAAACTGTAATCTGATAATGGAAGAGAGTTTGTACATTCCATTATAGAGCAGTTATATACGTATAAATTGTTCATGGGAAACCTCGGTACTGCCAGTCACAGGGTTCAGTTGAGAGGGCCAACCAAGACGTAGAAAATATGTTGACTTCATGGATGAAGGACAAGCAATCTACAAAATGATGCAATAGTCTTCGTTTTGTCCAATTCATGAAAAACAGAGCTCCACATTCAAGAATTAAACAATCACCATACAAATTTATGTTTGGGATGAAACAAGGAGTTAAAATGACAACCACAACCTTGCCATAACATATTATAAAAATATCGAAGACAAGAATGAACTTCAGAAAATTTTCGAGAACGTGAATGCAGAAGAGTAAGAAACTGGATAAGCAGAATTAGGCGAGGATATGCTTGCTAGTAAGTCGACCAACATTTTTCGAATTAGAGAGGAAGCCAAAGAAACTTTAACAAACCAAGCCAAACGAATGAAAAAGATCTCCGATGCAACACATCCTGAGTTTTTTATTCGAGGTAATATTGCTTTTCTCATTCCAGATATTGATAGAGTAAAAGCTGTTTGGAAAATCAAATCGGTGTAGTGCTTGAAAAAAATTAAGATGACCTGTACAAAATTTTCACGAAAGATTGAGTTCTGAACAAACTATATTATTTATGCAGTAGACTACAGCTAGACAGGGTACAAATTCAATACAAAAATTTAATATATTCACTGATTTTGAGATCTCAATTCGATGTGTCGCTGCAAATTTTCTTGAGTACCGATTCAAGACAATTCGCTCAGAACAGCAGCAAGAAAAGGAACTGTAGGAATTGAACAAGGGTTCGCCCGCTGTCCTTGTAAAAAAGATTGTTTCTGTATGAAAAATGGTTCTCTTTGCAATTCTAAGTGTCACAGCAGTTTGTCATATCGAAATAAGTAATTTGTAATAACGGTACTATATTAAACAATATTCAAATAAAGTATTTTTTTTTCTGCAATGATAGGTTTATTTCTTAAACACTGTATTAGTAAGTATAGTTTAATGCAATAATTTTGAATTAAATGATATTGTCTAACAAATCATTCAAAACATTAATAAAGCGGATTCACTTTAGTTAATCCGTGCTTTGACTGATTTCGAATTTTCACTGTTACACACACACATATATATACAGGGATGGCCAAAATTGTGGACACTTTTGAAAATCGTTATGTTTTCTAACTTTATATGCTTATAGAAAATGCTACATTTCACAAAATGCTACACATCATGCAAACTCTTACATATCATTTAAAAGAAAATTTAATTCTGATTTCAATACAAAAAGCAAAATTCAAATATTTTCAATCCAAGAAAAGTTATTCTTACTTTAATCTGAATAACAAACACAGTGATGAAGTGCATTGGAATTTCTTACTTTCCTGACCAATCACTGTTCTTATTCTGGGAACCAATAAAATGTTAATGACTGCCAGAAGAAGATGACATCATATTGATAGTTGGAACGGGTCATTATTGTGCTTTTTTCTATAGAAGGAAGATTGTTTTTTATGTAATGAAATCACAAGTAATAATTTTTGTTAAGCTTTTTAATATTTAGTATTAATTGTTGTAAATAGTTCTAATATTTAGTCATGAAGCAATGCCATCAAATAAAAGAATAGATTGGACACTTAGAAAGAGAACTAAGCTTAGTGTGTTACATGAATGTGATCTTTCCAATGCTGAAATTGCAAAACAAGTGGGTGGTTCAGTAACTACATATGACGTCCGAAAGTTTTGTTTACGATACTAGGAGACAAATTCAATATAAAACAAAGCAGGAAATGGCTGAAAAAGGTGCACCACCTGTTCATGACAGAAGAATAAAAAGTCTATGTTTCCATGATCGAAGAATGTCATCAGCGGCCACCAGAAGTGAATTGAATGATGCTGACATTTATGTCAGTTCAAGAACAATCAGGAGAAGATTATTAGATGTTAGACTAAGAGATAGAATTCAACGAAAAATTTTACAGCAGTGTATAAAAAGATTACAGTGGACAAAAGAACACATTAATTGGCCAGATGATCAGTGGTTACAAGTTATACGGAGTGATGAAAAAAAGATATTGTTATTTGGTAGCGATGGCGAAAATAGGTAAGACATAGAATAGGCGAATAGCTACATCCTGAGTGCATTCAGGCATCTATGAAGAACTCAGTTAGTGTAATTATTTGATCATGCGTGCCAACAGATGGTATTGATCTCTTTCATGTTATCGATGGGACATTAAATGCAAGAAAATGCATTGACACTATTCTAGAGCCAAACCTAACACCTTCCATCAGTAATCTCTTTCCCAACAATGCATCATTTATTTTTCAGTAGGATTCAGCTCCTTGTCATACAACAAAAATATCGAAAGTGTAATTTAGTACAAAGAGCATTGAATTGTTATCGTGGCCAAGAAACAGTAATAAACTCAAAATTATTGAGAACTTATGGTACCATTTGAAAACTCTTATATATATGAAGCGTTCATCAAATAAAAGAGGATTAATTGAGTCTATAATTGTTTCCTGGCATCCCGCAACAACGAAGAAAGAGCTTAAAACTGTTCTCAGCTCAATGAAACATCAGTGTGAAGCTGTAATAAAAAATAAAGGCTACCTTACTAAGCACTGGTAACTTACTGCAGTCATCAGCATTTAATGTATCTCGATAATTATTGCCTCTCAACTTTTTTGTATTGAAAATATTTGAATTTTGCTTTTGATATTGACATCAGCATTAAATGTCCTTTAAAATGATATGTAAGTGTTTCCATTTTGTGAAAAACGTTACATTTTCTATAAGCATACAAAGTTAGAAAACATTAAAATTTTCAAAAGTGTCCACAGTTTTGGCCACCACTGTATATATATATACATAAGAATTGCTGATTTAAATATATAAGATTCTTGAAATACCTAAAATATTCCCATAAATGTTTACTTAACTTAGCTTGTTTTGGATTTGTAGAGATGGAATTTTGCTACATTTATTTCCTGGATGTGCTATAGTTGTGAGAAAATTAAATACAGATAACTATATCAAACTAACAAAACCTTCTGATTTCATTTACGAAATTATTTTAATTGTTTCCCTCTATTTTTATATGATTTCTTTTAACTTCTATTGTTTTAATTTGCCCTGTGGAATTTTTAATTTCTCGTAAATGCAACATACAAAGAGAAATTATTGTCATCATCAAAAATTTTGACCTCGAGATTTTGGCGAATTTCTACCTTTCCGACCTCCATGAACCGAACCCGAGAAAGCTTCTGGGATTATGTCTGTCTATGAGCACGATAACTCAAAGACACTTAGAACTAGACAGATGAAATTTAGCAAAAAGACTTTACGACACATTTTTGGATATCTGTCAAAGTATGAACGAACAAAGGCGGCAGCAGAAGTTTGCCGAAAGGGTGGGGGAGACAAATCCAACAAGAGAGAAAACATAATTTCTGTAATTTGGCTTCAAAATAATTCATTTTGCATAATTAAATAAAAAGTATTATTTACCTTTTTTTGATTTAGATACTGACTCTTTCTGCTTAAAATCTGATGATTTAGCGTTGTCGACATCCACTGCATTGAGTTCTTATGCAGCCCAACCAAAAATAGTCGGCAAAATGCGACATCTTATTCTCTTTTCACCTTGTCGGTTACATTGCCACATGTAATCAAACCGCTGAAACCTTATTCGAATTTTTCACAGTCTAGTATAAAATAATTTTTAAATTATCATATTTGTTTATGCCCAGCTCTTCGCAATCTTCCTGAAGTGGTGAAAATTTATACCGAGGATACTCTCCATCTCTCGTCGATGGAGGGGGAAGAGGAGGGGCAAGCAAGCGGTTATCGACAGGGGCCAATTTCCCCTCCCTCTTTTCCATCTATTAATGCCTCCTCTGCGAACGAAATCTATTCAAAAGAAGTCTGACTGTCCAGCTGTCCGAATATAAGTTAGGACAACAACTGCAGAACGAAAAGAGCCAGATGTATAAAAGTTGGTACTTATATTTATAATCTAAACTATAAATCTGTCTCATTTTGGAGCAAATTTGGAGCAAAAAGAATTATGCATTTAACCATCTCAATTAACATGTGTAATTTTTTTCCTAATTTTTAATTTTAAAAACTTTAAAAAGCAACATTTTACATAATTTTCACCGATATATTTCTTTATCGTAGTAAGATTCAAACAAATTTTTATTGTTTCATCAAATATTTAACAGTGTCTCCCCTAGTAATCATACATTATGTCTAGTATTTCAGAAATTTGCATGAACAATCAGAAAGTGAAGTTATAATACCTCTAAAAACAATGTTCAAATTACAAGCATATTTAAGTTTTCATTTGCTCTATGGTATTCTGTTTGAAAGATTCATACACGTTCATTCAGAACAAATGTAAGGCTATCAAAATAGCACATCTTTAAAGTCTTTATCAAGTAGATGTTTAAGAATACTTATGGAATTACGAATACCATGATATACATAAGAGATATAAGTAAAATTAAATGCAATTAATAGTCGAAGAGAGCTAATTATATCATATTACTATTGATAACTGCCCATAATTTTTTCAAAATTTAAATGATTAATTACATTCAAATCTTAAGCGTTTTCACACTATTTTCGTCAATAACATTCAAGAGTATAATGGATTTATAATATTGTAAATTGTAATTTTTTAATTTAACGAATTAGCTGAATAATTATAATCAATATAATTAACTGGTGTCACTGAAACAGCTAATTTATGGTCAGAAGGGGACAATAATTTTTTGCTTCTATAATGACGATATCCTGGCATAATTGAATCAATCTCTATATATACATATACATATACAAAAAGATGAAAATTTGTTTGCTTGTATTTAATATAAGTCTAACAGTTTTTACCCTATCTTGATGAAATTTGGCATGTTCTTTTCAAAAAAAGATTATTATCAAGATATAGAAGTCCTTTAAATATATTAATTAAACATTAAGCAAAATTTTGAGGTTTTTCATCTATATCATCCAAAAAAAAATTCTTATAAAAACTGTTATTTTATGATCTTAAGAATTACTCTTTTAATGATGCCAGCTCCATTCGCATAACCATTTTCTTTAATAATTTTTTTTAAAGTTTAATTTAATACATATTCTGTAACAATGGTGTCATTGTCGTAATGAAATTCAAATTAAATTTTATTGTTACATCAAGCCTTTCAATCGCGTGCTCTTACCAATATTAAAATTGAAATAAGAATTACTTTCTTTGCATTTATCAAATCCGAAATAACATTTTCACTTCAGCTTCTATTTTATACATATATATTTGAATTCGTAATGCAATGATTTGTAGCAGATTGATTCCATTAAATTCATATTATTCAATTTTATCAATTACAAAGTTATCAATTACAAAGATGTATATTTAACAAACAGAAAAGTCAATACTCTAGGTGAACAAGTTGGTTGCTAATGCGAATAGTGTTTTATATAACCAAATTTAGCTAAGACCAAATTTTTCTTTTAGAATCATAAGATATATTACATTCCTATAAAATAAAACTGTTTTTAACTTATATGCTTCTATATTATTTTAAATTTACTGAACACAAAGCTCTCATAATCGATTTAGCCACTCAGCGAGATTTTAATCATTAAATATTGTACCAATCGTAAGATACATATTCTAATGCATCGTGGTTCCAGCAACATCCCGGAGGGAAGAACGTTCCACACCCTAGGTCGAGCCATGGCCACGTTCGAGCGGAATACAGTGAAAATGGGCAGCTGGTTACAATAAGTCACCGATCAGTCAGTCTTAAGATTTTACTCTCCGAATAATTTGTCCTTTTGATATATGTTACCCCTCTTTATCAGAATGCTATGCGACTTGAAAGGCAAAAATTTTAGGAAATTCTAAGTCTTCGAACGTGGGTGATCGTTGCAAATAAAAAAATATTTATTTTTATGCGAGATGAAGACATAAATAACGATCTCAAAATTAAGCTTATATTGGATAATGAAACAGAATTCAGTTAATTCTTTATTTCATGAAAGGCACCAGACTTATAAGTCACTGTCGTAACGTCAGCATTTGATCGAAAACTTGCTGAATCAATTAAGATATTACAAAATTCTTTCTGTTTGGCTTTTAAAAATTATCTTAATCTAATTGTCTTTTAAAATGCATCTTATATCCAAAAATTGTTTCATAAAATATAGTCATAAGCTAAATAGCCCCATTAAAAGGAATTTTATTTGATAAATTTTGAGTGTAATACTTCATATCTGAAATGAAAACAAAAAATTAAATTACCTTGAAAATACCGTCAATTTTTTTTTCTTTCCTGTATCTTCCCCAGAAATTTATGTTGCCACTAGGAAACTAATAGTTCGGCCTTGGATAAAGATGCAAAGTGGGACACATTTAAGCTAAAAAGCGACACCAAAACAAACAATTTGAAATAAGCTATTTCTGTAAATTGTTACAGCATGAATTCAAATGTAGCTTTCCCTGTAAATTAACTATTGTATTATTATTCTATTAAGGAATTTATAGATTTAGTTCAATTTCGTATAAGAAATGCTATTAGGAAAGTCAAAAGCATTGCAATAGTACTATTTTTCATTTGCATATCTGCATCCAATTATAAAAGTCTCCACCTATTTATTTAACTTTAAAAATAAAAATTAAAATAAATAGTGGATATTACATGCAGTAGCATTGAAGAAGTAAGTTGCGCTTGCGGCGTTGCATGTTTTTGTAGTTTCCCAGTTGTTATCAGTGACTTAGCAAGTGTAAAGAAATCCGTGACTTATTTTTATTTTTTTGCTCCTTAATCAGATTTGTCTTTAAAAATAGAGAGAAATGCAATAATATTTAATATTTGAGCTGCGCCCTAAGATTGGTTCCGGTGCATCCATTTGCCACCGCCACCCTCTAAAGTTACAACACAGAATAGTGCTTTAAAATTTTATGAGAAAGTCAAGATTCTTTGTCATATTCAAATAATGCTAGACGCCATCTGGTGTCACAAAAAGAATTTAACAAAATATGCGTTAGGGCCTTAGTATCATTCCTATAATTACAAGATTAAATGAAAATCAAGGGAATCTAGTGATATATAAACCGAGATGTATATTATAAAAAAACTACGTACTTTTCTCATTTTAAAGAAGAATGCTCAAAATATCAATTAATATAAAAATTCGAATTCTGTAAGCAAACAAAAGAGATTAATAAACACGTTAGTGAGAATATGCATTTTCTAACATATGAGAAATGGAATGGAACAATGAAGTTACAGAATTATGAAATAATTAAATTATAGGAATTAATGAAAATGATTATGTTATCTGAATCTATATCAATATAAATGGAGTTGTAAAAAGTAGAATATTGCACCACAAACAAAGGACGCTATGCCAGAGAATGAAATCAATGAAAGAAGTACAAGGTTTTCAGTGGATAATATTGGCCAATAAAGCACAAAGAAACTGTTTTCATCCCAAACTCTATAACAAGCTAAAGAACCAAAGTGAAATTGGAAAAAGATCAAAGAAATTAAGTTAAAAATGTACATCACTAAAATAGGAAAAAAGCAATGCAAAAGCCAAAAGATAAGCATATTTAAATGCTGTTAAGATCTCTAGTTGGGCGATGTATGCAGTAAATCTTGGTACATTTAACAATGCTTTTATATTTAAATAAGATTTCTTTTGAATAATTTATCATTTATTTTGAATAATTTTGAAATATTTATTAAAAGTTGTTTCTAGCATGATTAAAGACCTGTTATATTTAAACAATTTAAGTTATACTTACAACAGTGCTGCAGTTGTTAAACGGTGCAGTAATGAAGTCAGCGCTTGCTTATACATCCTGCAAGAAGTAAAAGAATATGAACTGACAACAAAGCAAAAGACACCATGCTGTAAAGATCTTAGATGTCGGATGCAGTCATATTTGTGACATAGCAATTGCATCTCGTTACTTGACTCGATTACAATTCTTTACGTAAATAATTAGTTAGTGCAATTAGTATACACAAACATACACATTCATAAAAAAGGCTATAAAATGTAATATAAAGTCATTATTCGAAAATGTTGCAATATAATACTTTAGAATCGCAGTAATATGACTCAATAATAATAAAAATTTGCTCACTAAAAAACAGTCACAGTCTATTATAAAAAGAAAATAGAAATTATATTTTAAATTACATGTTTCGTCTTTGGCTACCAGCTGTTTTGCCAAGTATGTTGGTTATTCTTAATTTCAATTCAATCATTTAAATATAACTTCATGTTGATGATTCTGCCAAATTGTCAGACGTTCAAGATAAGTTATTTTAATTGCCACACATATTTTTTTGTTCTTTGTTTATGTAAGCTTTCCAAATAGATTAATCTCATGACATAGCATTACTAAAAATGTAAATGTCCGTTTCATCTATCTTCAAAATTTCGCGATATTGTAACTTACCTTTTCTGTTCAATCCTTCTTTAGCTTTCAACAATGAAAGAAAATCATGAGGTTAAATATTTGAAGAACCAATGAAAGGGCAACATTTTAATCTATTGTTGGAAACTAAACAATAAATATTTTTTTAAAATGAGTTCCAAAAATCAGGAAAAAATTATACGATTATTAAATTAGTATCCTAAAAAGACAATTTTTTTGAAATTGAAAATGGTGCAAAATTCATTTTTGGGCAATAATATTTTCAGAAGTTATTGCGGGAAAAAAAGCCAAAATTCAGCTAAATTTTAAATTAATTAAAATTCTAATTAAAAAAATTTGCTTCGAACTGTGCATTTTTACACTACAAATATGGTAACTGTAGATCAAATGATCTAGCCTGTACAGCGCAGCACACAAATGTATACATCCATCTTTATTATTAGTAGAGATTTACTCAACATGCATACGGTAAATTTTCAGATTAAAAGAAAAGAATAAGAATCTGACAATTGTCTTAGGATTTTAATACTTTTGCAATATTATATTTTTACAAATTTCTATCTCTGACAAGTAACAAATTATGATAACTACCTCTACGACAATTATTAGTAAGTTTTACATATAAAGTTAGACGAAGATGTTTGAACATGCTTTTGGTCTTTTGATGTAAACAGAAACATATTATGGAACATGTATAATGTTACAAAATGCCTTGCCATCATAAAAAGTTTTCTCAAATTCCTCCATAGCAAAGTTTAGAATAGGTACTTGTGATTTTTAGAAAACGAAAAATTGGACTGGATGAATAGGAAAATCGCTCATCACTCTTAAACAAATATTCAAAAAAAATTTTTATTTGTGCTTCGATTATATTCATCTTCACAATTATGCCAAAATTTGGCGCCAAATCAATCGCCAAACAATGCCAAATAGATGATTGCCAAATGGAGATAAAATTCAAAAGAGGAAATGTTTCGTCAAAACTTTAGAAAAACCATGCAACCCTGAAAACAAATGGCAACCCTTTGACCAATGGAATTCTATGGCGGTTCTTGTAAAGTAGCCACTGGTCAAAATGGTGCAAACGTTTTATTTGATTGGTAAACGGAGACCGTTCAGTTCGGATGGAATTCAAGATTATTCTAGATTCAACTAGATTATTCTAGAACATTCTTGAATTTTCTATTCTTCTCCAAAGTTCGGACTAGTTAAATGTTTCAAAGAAATTCAAAATTGAATGAGTTAAAACTTTTAAAATTGTTATTACAGAATACTTCAAACTTTTAGCAATTATATTATGTATAATTGCTTAACGTAGTAAAGAGATATATGAAGTCATTGTTTTCCAAGAGATTATAATATATGATTTATTTTGATACATATTATTTATGATAAAATATTAACTTGTAAATTATTTATCGAATCATATTAAAACCAGCACTTATATGCAGTTAAAACAAAATATGTACCTTCTTCTGAAATGTACTGAGCTGTCAATAACTAGCCACTGTACACTTGACTTCATCTACATTTATTTGTTTCTATAGCTAGGTTAAAAAAAAAAAAAGCAATACAAATACCTATTTAAATCGAAAATTTATTATATGCAACTCTTTAAGAAGTTTCAAGACATTCAAGTATAATTAATTACTACTCTAAAGTTTTCAGATAGAAAACATTTTTAGTCTGAAATTTTGGTATATATAAATAAAGACTATTTTAGGCTAATAATACATTATTAATCTCTAAAGAAACAATTAATTTTTAGGATCATACTGTTTTTTTAACAGTTTACGTCCAAAACAGACATTAAATTTCATTTCAAGAAATTGACAATGTTAAGAAAAGGCAACCTAAAAGCTCTTTGATAACTGATAGTAGGCTTATGATTTAATACTTGATGTAATGACATATGTAGATGTCTTAATATAAAATACTACTAAAAAGAAAATTCCAATAATTGAAATTGAAATAATGTGCAAGTAAATAATTTTCACGGAGTAAAATGATACGTTCGTTTTAAAGAATCCCAATGTATATATAAATAAAGAAACATATTTAGAATATATTTTAGATTTTGCTTATTTATTGTTTTGGGAAATATTTTTTCCTTTATGCAACTTTTAAGATCAGTGTTCATATCTGTCCTTTTTCAGATGTCTTGATATTTAAATTTCCTATAATGCGTAATTAAATAATCAAAATTTAATTCGTACATTTTGAGCTTGATGATATGGCAAGAATGCTTAACAGAAGCAAACAAGGGGGAAAAGATGCCTGAATTCTAAATATTACATTGTTAAAAAAAAAGCCAAAAGTTTGTAGTTACAGGAATTAAGAGTTTAAAGGCCATGATTGTAACAAATTTTAAAAAGTACAACTTTAAAGCTGATGAGTTAAAATCTATAATAATGTAATAAAAACTGACAAACTTACCAAAGGAAATAAAATCGTATTCATTGAGCTCAAATAATAATAAAAAAAGAGCAAGGACGCAAATGCATTGCATTATTTTGATGAACAGTAGTTACCTTTGGCATAGATCTAATATTTTTAATAAATCTATCACATGATCTTTTGTGATTAATCTCTGGCATACGGTTAATACATAAGTACCAGCAAATTGAATTTGTATTCTGAACCTTCCCCACCCCCTACCAATTGAAACCAAAACTTGATATTGAACAACAATTGTAGTTGTAATATCTCATACCAATTACAGATTTATTCGTTTACATGCTTCTGAAAATACTGGCCAACAGATAATCAATCCTTTGACACATGTGATTTAAAATTTAATAAGAATCTACATTTTAGATACTAAATATGTGCACTAAATTTTATCTATCTAACTCAACGTTTTGTAGTTATCGTGTTTGCTTGTACTTTTACCGATAGATTTCTTCAGAATCATTTCGTTTAAAACATTTTTTTAGAAATTTACAAATACAGTGTACAATACAGTTAAAGAGAATTTAATTTATCATGTTTACAGAGAGACAGAATTTTCCAAAATTGCGTTTTCCCTAGGCACAGGAAGATCTGAAACGTGAAGATTCATTACAAATATCGAGTTCAAACATAGTAACGATTTTATTACAATAATTTCTCTTTGTATTCTTCGTAAAAGAGGAAGTAAAAAAAAAAAAAGAGTTATCCTAGTAATGCATACTTCAAAATAAGCGAATCGTTGAAAGCATATAAACAAAATTAAAAAGTAATACATAGTGGGAAATTTGAAGTAATACTTATAATAAAAAAATATTCTTAAAAAAATCAAAAAGCTAAATGCTTTAAAGGAAGGCTAAGCATGAAAATGAAAAGAGCAGACAGACAGCGGAAGACATGTTCATTGTGAAAAATAGAAAGACCGGTTCCGTTTTGACAGATTTATTATTTCAAATTTCAATAAAAAGAAACTATTGAACTAATCGCAAAATACGAAGACAATCTATTGTACAGTTTTGAACAGAATGCTAAATTCTCTCTTTTGAAAAAGAATATTTTCGACTGGAGGGTGGAACTACGACATACCCACACAATGGTGACACCATATCGATTGAGCTAAATAGGTTTGTCAATTCCGCATTTCTGCTTGTCATTTAGCACCAAATACAGCACTGGATTGTATTTCGATTTTTATATAGCACTATTTTTTGCATATCACTTTTATTTATACATATGCTTTATAGAAAAGGGGGCAAAATTTGAAGAAAATGGTTTAAAAAAAAAGTAATATTTTATGAGTATTAATTTGGGTCAATTAAACTTTAGTCAATTTTTTGGATAATATTTTGTCTACAAAAATATTACAGTCTTTGAACTATAACAGGTCATTCATCAAGAAATTTTTCCTAAATTTTAGTACTTTTATTAATTACTGGTGGCCAATTGTTTGCTGAAATTATTGATCTTGTTTAATTTGAATGAAATCTTTTCAACATAATTTAATGTTTATGTTTCCTTCAACAAGACATTAAACCGTAACAAAAGTTGATTTCGATACTCTTTTCTCTACTATTCAACAGGCTTTTGTGGATTTTTTTTATTTTAATGTTTTATGTATTGTATGCTCCACCATTACCAAAATTAATGTTAAGTAACCTTAACTGGTCCACCGCGCACCAGAATTGCACGTGCTACAAAATAGGTTTTTAAGAGCTTTAAGAATAAGACATAATTATTGCAAATCAGTTTTTAGTTTTTTTATGTTTCGATATTTAGTATGCAAAGAGAAAGTATTATAATCGTTAAAAAAAAAAGGAACTCAATATTTTTGACGAATTTTCAGGTTTCAGACCTTTTACGAGTCAAAAATAAGCATTTTGGAAATTATATTTTCTTGTGAACATAATAATTAAAAAAAAAAAAAACTTTGAGCTAGACTCAGGAAATTTGGTACGTACGAAATTTGATTATGGTCCAGTTTATAGTTCTTACCTACGAGTTGTTAAATAACCACCTACTAAGTAATATCATTGCCATGCCATTATTCTACTCACCTATTATGTTCGGAGGTTTAGAACCTTACGTTTAAGAACTCCGTGATACTTCTCTCAAAATTGTCAAAACACCATCTATTTAAATTTGGATCTCGGCGAATATATAACTTTAAAAAAATGTTTACTTCTCTAAACGATATGAAATCACTTTTATTTTATTATTCATATCGATAATTCCCAAATGACATAAAACATGAATAGTATGTGACCATGATCTTTTTAAAGCAAATTTTTAAATGTGATTCGATTCGATCATTGTCTTGCAATTATTGCCATAATGTAAGAATTTTTTGTAAGAAAAATATTTTAAGAAATTGCTAAAAATGGATTAATTTTTCTTATAAGTATAACCATTTATTTACTGAAAAATTTGATCATCAATTTTTCAGTTTTATTTTTGCATTATTGAATACGTTTTGTTTCAGAATAACATCGGCGGAGAATCAATTAAAATAACTTAATTAATTTAATTAATATTTAAAAATTTTTAATTTCTGATTTTAGCTGATGTTTACTATTTGCTCTCAAAATTAATGCTCTTACTCTCTTTCTTTCTTTTTTTTTTGTTTAATACCATCAGAAAAAATAATGATATTCCTAAGATGCAGCATGATTTAAACAGTACTTAACCAGTTAACTGTTTTTAATGAGTATACTCATCGTGGAAAATGTACAATATTTTGCATTATGACGAGTTTATTTATTTATATTTATTATATTTATATAATAATTGTTTAATTATTATATTTATATAATAATTTTTAATTATTATATTTATAATTAATTAATTATTATATTTATATATTTTTTATATGTTTATGACAATTTAGATATGCATTTTCCGAAGAAGTTGATACAATTAACTGGTTAAAAGCTGATTTACAGCTAACAATCCTGCCGCCACTGAATGAAGCAGTGATTCCAAGCAACAATACTTATGCATCCAAATTAATCGTGCAAAAATATTTTATCATGCTATGTGCTATCCTGATCTTTGAAAAATGCTACCTTATATGATTTTTATATTTAAATAAAATCATTGCAAATTCCAGAACTGCCAATACTTTTTTTAATTATAGGCAGTCACCCCATCACCATAGAAGTAAGCCGTATAAACAGGGATTATTGTGAATGGCTGTTATGCTCATTAACTATCCAAATTTTTTGCATACAAAAACAACAGCCAACAAAAGTTCAAAGAATCTTCAAACTGCTGGTAAAAGACTAGAAATCTTTTTCATAATTTCTTTTAATATTTTAAAATTTCCATTGTATTGTAATATAGTGTTTATATTAGTATCCATAATGAGTCTTCCTCTAATTTCTTTGAGTTCGGCACATTCTGTTATGTATTGCTCGACTGTCCCTATTTCCTCACATATACAGCCACTCAAAAAAAGAATTGGGACACTTGGCACAATTAACTACAAAGTTATTTATAAAACTATTTATCACATTACAATAAAAACAAAATGAATCAAAAATATTTTAGCATCTGGTATACAGTGTATAAAAAAAAAAATTGCTTGCAAGCAAGTAAAAGCATTAAAGCAATGTGCAAGCAAGCTGGGGATTTCAAAACATTTTAAATAGCACCAAGATAATGACCTGAAACATTCTGCTGATATTCGCAAGTTATGGGTTTTCTACCCCTGTCCTAGTGTTATTGAGACTCCTGCGCAAAGTCCAGACCTTAATCCCTTTGAGCATGTGTGGAATTATTTGCAGCAGAAACTATATGAGCATCAAATTTCTAACAAGTAGGATTTGAGAAAACATTTGGTTGAAAAGTGCGCCAATATAGTTGGATCATTTTGCAAAAAATTAGTCCAATCCATGCCAAATAGATCATAAAAAACAAGGGAAACCCAACAAAATATTAACATTTAAGTTTGAATTAAGTTGCATTTTATTTTTCTTAATTTACTGGGAAGTGTCCCAATACTTTTTTGAGCACGTTTATTTACTTGATTTCTTTTATTTTCAATTATTACAACAATTGCATTTATATAAGAGTTCTGTTTGGATTGTTTTAACTTGTATATATCAAAATAATATTTACTTCTTCGTTTTGGTTTTATTTGTATATTTAAGTAAAATACTGTGATAAAAATCTGTGAACTTGTAATGTGTCCCAATACTTTTTTGACACATTGTACATGTGTTGTCTTGCATCCTTCTGAATCTGTAAAAGTAGAGAACTGCCAATACTACTAAAAAAACTTCTACTAGTTTTACCACATCTACTAGTAATCACAATGGCTCCAACTTTCATTAAAAATAATATTTAAATAAAATAAAATTTTATTTTTCGAAAACGTAAAATTTGCAACTAATTTCTATAAAAAGGTCCTTTGTAACCATTCTCAAAATCCTGAAATTCAATATCTTTCGAAACTGGTTTTTCCTTACCATCCAGATAAACATGCTATGCCATGAATGTGCACGGTTGCTTAACTTCCTGTTTGTCTGTCCTGCAACCCCCCTTACGATAATCCATGGATTTCCGAGATCGGTAATTTTGCTGTTTCTCCTGTTATCGTAAACATGTTTGTCGGCTTCACCCACCGCTGACCTGCCTGATCTCTCCCACCCCTCAATCATTAGAACCCCATACTCTATTTTCGGATGCAGCAGGGAAATGATTCAAAGGGACCGCACTTCAAACCCAAGGGGATCGATAAATTCTAGACAAAAATGACGAAAGTATCCAAACTTTGTACTGCACACTTTAAGTTTGACTAGATGTACCAGACTAGCTCAATCAATCCAGAATTTTTGTCCTTTGTCTTGGAATTGTTCCGAATTAAAATGAAATATCCTGTTTTCCACTTTTAATTTTTTTTGTATTCGGAAAAATTCCTTCTGGATATTCTTATAGAATCTCCGTAGCAAAATCTTTCAGTAATTTCCGACTTCCAAAAAATATTTTTGGAAAAGTTATTTTTCAACATGATTTTTAAAATCCCAACAAATTAAAGGGTTGGAATTTGGTAAAAGTTCCTTTCACTAAAACTGTAGATTTCTGTAAAATTTAGTACGAGATCCACTTATTGGAAGCCCATTTGTTTGAGAACATATAAGCGCGTAACTCAAAACCACCATGAGTTACTTATATGTAATTGCAGATTATTACGTATAATGTAGTTATATTAGTAAGTAACTGTCTTACTTGTAATTAATAAGCTTGTAATGACTTGATAATGTCCGATCAAACAAAAGATAGCGTTTATAGACAAATTTTCTTTATTTACAGCCTTATTTACATAAAAACAACTCTTTTCTCATCAAGGTTAAATGAATGATGCTATTTACAACACGAAAATTAAACGAGAATATTTCCTCGAACAATTTCGGAGAAAACAACTTCACAAGAAAAGCTAACAGGCTGTTGGCGTCTCAGGCTACTACAGGGGTAGCTCTCGGAATCCACTGAATTTCCTTCGGGTGGAATTTTACTCAGAAGTCCGATTCATACGAAGCTTCTGTCCTTTCTTCCTCTCATCTCTTTTTCTTCCGAAAAATCTAGCATTTTATTTTTCTCCCGGACTCCATCACTATGTCCACATCGGTATAGTTGGGCTCCCTGATACCCAATCACAGTTCAGAACAAACCTGAATGGTTTCCGGTCGATCGTGTGAATGTCCGTTGATGATCAACCCTCCACTATGAGAAAAATGAAGATTGACATCTGGAGGGTATTTACACTCCCCCCTTTCGACACAATTTATTTCCCTGGAAAAAGCACATGTGGTTCCTTATATGGACTCACACTAATTGGCCAGATGACCGTACTTACAAGGAGGGTCCCCCATCTGGCAATCTGGAGGCACTTAACACAGTGGGAGTTCCGTTTATGATACAACTGGCCGGGAATGCCAATTATCGAGTGTGGGATAAAGGAACGTCACAGTGGTCAACAGAGTTTCAGGGCATTTGAGCTGAATCGTTACAAGCTATTTCAATGAAATTTGGCTTGTGATCTTTACACCAAAATTGTAGATTTCTATTGAATTTGAAACGAAATCCATTGAGAGGAAGTCTGTCCATCTGGTTGTCCGAATTTAAATTAAAAAGATAAGTAAAAAACGAAGAGCCACATAAATGAATAAAATTTGGTGTATAGATTTAACATCTAAAGTGTAATTATTATCAACTAAATTTTTTTTAGGAGTTGATCGTCGGCCGGTCTGCATATTCACAAACTCAAAAACGTAATGTTTTAAATTATGAAATTTAATATGTGATTTTTTTTTTGTTACTATAATTGTAGTTCTGAGTCAAATTTTGGTTTTAAACGGACGAAAAAAAAGGGGGGGGGGAGCAAAATGCAGATTCGGTTTTCTGGTACTTGTGTATTAACTACATTCTAGTGATTAAATACAAAAGAAAAACCTACCAAAATTTGTTTATAATAAATTTTCACGTAAATACTGTTCCCCAATAGCATGTGGTTAATAATACAAGAATACATTTATTAAAGAGTATGCAAGAAATTTTGGGAAGACTAGTACAGCTTGTCTATATAAACAATGTGGTGACATTCTTTTAAGAGGGCATGCAGTGAACCGAGTTTAATTGCATGGAAATATCTAAAACATGCGTTTAGGAATGTAATAGTTAATATTTACATAGATAAAACAAAGATGCATCGTTTCGGTCGCATCACTATTGTTTACCTATGTATCAAATCAGCGGTCCCTGACCTTAGCGATTGTTCGACACTTATTATGTAAAAAGTAATTTGAGACCTATTAACTAAAATTTAAAATAAAACCATCGAGAAAGGTCTTTTCGAAATTTTCTTGCACACACTCCAATAGCTTTTTTTTATCTCTCTCCTTCTCAAGTAGATCTGGGAAAAAAAAGCATGCAAGGTATTCGCGACTTATCCTTGGTAAGTTGCAAATACTTTGCATTGGGAAACGATAGTTACGAAATATATTCCCTAGCTTGAATCTAGCATTTTTACTGAATCTATCACGAGAATATATAGTTTGGACGTCGTTTTTCTGACCGATTAGCAGCAAAATTGGATGCAAAACAGCAGTCGTAGTCTCAAAAATACCGAACATATCGAATTTCATTTATTTAAATTCCATATTTATATATTAAAATTATTCGAATTTCATATATTAAATCATTGCATTAATGAATTACTGCGTTTACATGCATGCGAAAGTACAGATCGTCTGACAGTCAACCATTTGACAAATTTCGCTCAAAATTTGTTAAGAATCTGTATTACAAACAAAGCGCCAAATTTTATATACGTAGTTCTTTGCATTTTGTAGTTGCCAAGTTCTTTTGTACTCAATCAACCAGATAGACAAACTTCCTGGGAATGGATTTCGTTCAAATTTTGATAAAAAAAAATCAACAAATTTGGTCCTAAGTCCAATGTATTGAATTTCATCCACCTAGCTCAAAGGGTTTTTCGTTGTCGCGCCCACAAACAGATAGAAAATGCCAAAAATATGTTTTTCGGTCTGAAGTTTGAAACGTGATGATGCGTCAAAATCACGAGTACAAATTTTGTGACGATTTCAATTCTTCCTCTATAGTTCACATAAGAGAAAATAAATACACACACACTTAGTAAAATATATTAAAAATGATTAAATATATATTGAATACATAAAATTTGGTGTGGGATATTGTGAATATAAGTGCCATTTTGAGTTTTGTTTCAATCAGGTGAAAATAACATGTCTAAAACACAAATTCGATTTTTTGACATTGTTAACGTATGGTAGGGATTAATCGCCAAATAACCCGCCAAGTCATGACACGATAGATTCAATAAAAGTGCTAAATTCACACCAAAATTAAATATTTCGTAACTATTGTACGCCAGTGCCATGTAAATCTTCCTCTGCCATGACAATTTTATTAGAGAGAATGCGAGAGAATTTTGGGGAAATAACTCCAGCTGGTTTCTATATATGAAAATTATGATAATACTCTCATGAATGTATTTGTAGGAATTGTTTTATACGTTCATGCAGCGATTGCAATGATTTTCCTACTTATGAAATCTGTAGTTATTTTCATTTGTATTTAAATTGCAAATTCAAAATATCAAATAGCGACATTTATTACCACGGCTTTGCTTATTAAACTATTCGTAACCCGGTTACTACAAGCGAATTCCGCTTAATCTAGTTTGCTTTGAATCGAAATTTTTATCAAATTACATAAGGGATGTTTGGACAAGCTTCGATAAGATGTTCTTTTTTTGGCCTTGTCAGTTACAAAGGGCGTTAAGTAGATAAGAAGTCCTTAATCCCAACACTTAAGAGTTAAAGATAACAACTTCCAACATTTGCGATCTGAGATACCTATATTTTAATGCAAATGCTTGCATTCATCTCTTAACGCAAATTTCAGACTTGATATTTCCTCAGTCAATAATGAGTTGAATTTTCATTGCTCATGGAATGTTTAAAATTTTGTGGTATCTTAATAGTCAGCTTATTTATTCTGTCTTTGAGTGTTAGAACAAATATAACTCTACAAGCATTAAGTGAATCGGAGGAGGAGGGGAGAGTCCAGTCGTATTCTAATTTTACGTGAAAAAAAATACATAAGAGCAATTTTAAAAGTTTAAATAGTTGGGTTGACTATCTAAAACAAGTTACTCTATTAGAGCAGATTGGGGAATTAAGAGATGAGAAGTTGTTAAATTTTTGTGTTTAAATAAGAGGCCGTTTACACGTTAAGCGCCTTGTCAATCACCGGTGACTGACATTGAATTTAGCCTTCGAACCGTATCAGTCACCGGTGACTGATAGCATATTTTCTTTTCGTACCTCGTCAGTCACCGGTGATTGCTTTTACACTTTTTGTTAAGACCAGATATTGGAGAGAATAAGGGAGGGAATTAAGAGATTGGAAGTTGTCGAATCTTTGTTTTTAAAGAAAGGGCTATTTACACATTAAGCGCCTTGTCAGTCACTAGCAACTAACATTGAACCTACCCTTCGGACCATATCAGTCACCGGTGATTAATAGTATGTTTTCATTTCGTACCTCGTCAGTCAACAATGATTGCCTTTATACTTTTCGTTCTGACCACATCAGTCGTTGTTGACTTGCAAACATAATTTTTGTTGAAGCTGTGTTACTTTTTTTTTTCTAACATTTGAAAAATTATATTTTCTTAAGAAATTTTAAAATGAAGATCAATAAATAATGTACATAAATGCCCCCGATCATAATGTACTTCTAATTTTATCGCAACTGTATATATAGATATCTGGTTGTCAGCATATCAAAGAAATCTGTTATCGCGGGCTACAAGGAGAGGATGACAAAATAGCAATCAAACTCTAATATAGCTTAATAAGAAGCTTCTTAAAACTTAAATAGAGGAGCAGTAAATCTTAAAAAAACTCTAAATTTGTAAAGATATTATTATTATTTTTTTTTTTCAATTTGAGTGGAAATCCTATCGTTTCTGCTAAGCATGTGTTATGAGAAAGAAATATTTGGTAAGAATTTCATACCAATATTATCAACTTAAGTTTTTTAAAAAAAATTCTACATCGTCAAAGCAAAGTCGTCGAAAAAGATCTGTCAATTCTCAGATACGGAAACCTCCAAACAGGGCTGAGATAAATTATGTCTAACCGGACGAAAACTGAGGTCTAGTAAAGAATTCTGTAAACACACATTTCTTACTATATATCATCCCTTTGCGAAGTTAAATCATCTGAAAGTGTTGATCTCGGAATTCTGAAATGAATATTTCTTCAATATATGTCCAAATATCTGTCCAGTTTTACTATCTGTCGAGTCGTTTCTCCAGAAATATTATAATTTGGTTCTTTAGAGAGATCCGAGTCCTCATCCTTCTCTAGAGGCACACTATGTCGAAACAATCGTGTGGCCGAAGTCATCATTCTCTGCTAGTCACTTCTTGTTCATGGCGATTGACCTCCAATCACAAGCGTCAGGAACAGCCCGACCACCTTATCTAACCTGGCGTCTTGAAGAACTGAGATCCAACATACCTGTCTAGAACAATCATCTATCTATCTATTGACGCTTCCATATCGTTCCACGAATAAAAATGGTTCTCACCAAACTTACTCACCAATGATGATAGCCAATCAACATTAAGAACTATTTAGATGATAGCCAATCAACCTTAAGAACTATTTAGATGATAGCCAACCAACCCTAAGAACCATTTTAGACTTTGGGATTCCTATCAAACTAAGTTTCTATTTATCCTTAGTTCACTTCCTGCTTACAAGACTTGGTAAAATCACCTTCAGCTTTTTACTTTCTTCCTCCAGCCAGATGTTACTGTCCTCCATTCTGCATTTGCTACCATTTTGTATCCTAATAGCAGATCAGCTCCTATTTCGCTCCTACAGTTCCGTATAACCCGGTATATTAAGTTTGCTAGCAATATGTAGTCCTGCCAAATCGCAAGACTGGATACTCTAACCGTCTTTCACCACTCACATTCGTACAATTCAGCATGATACTGGAAATTCACACCGAAGAGATTAACTGTCAAATCACTATCGATTCACATGGAAAAAATATTCCCATTCTCATGGAACTTTGAAACCATTCTGTGGGTGAATCCAGCCCACTAAGGCATCACAATCTGAACATTTCAGATGCTATCAATATTTTAATTTCAAAAATCTTGCTTTCTGTTCGTCAGCTAATATACAACCCAGAAGTCCCATGCTGTTATACATTTCCTTGATTCCACAACTAAATACATTTCACGAAGCGTGAACAAAAAATATCTTTCCCCATTCAATATGGGACGTGGAATATTTTCATTCAATATGCGGCGTGGAATATTTTTTTTTCTCTAGTTAGTTTCTTTCTTTTTTTATTAAAATTTCCCACTTTCGATGTACATAATCTTGTTATTTACTTACTAATTTTATGATTGTTTCAGCCATCAGAAGGCCAATTTACCTCATAATTGCACTTTTCTCAAATGATTATTCCCTTTCTATTAGCTTTTTAATTATTAAATTCGTAATCAAAAAGAATTAAATTCCTGTGTTTTTGCAATTAGAGTGCAAAAATTTTAAATTATATTCATCATCCCAAACGCTTTAACTTTGGTTGGCAACTAAAAAAAATGCAAAAGATTTTTTTAAAAAAATTGTTTTTATTATTTTGGTTTTAATTTCGGATTCAGATAAATTTTACAGTCATCTTCCATAATATTAGCTGACTGGTAATGTTTATTATTTTTTTTTATATAGAAATAAGGTTGTCAAATAGACAGCTCAAAACGTAAAAAAATATTTTGGAAGGTTCAACATGGGCGTTGGTACTCGTTATGGAAATGAATGGTATATTTTATTTTGGTTCACTGTTATATTTGCAAATAGTGTAAAACAGCATAAGCATTCTTTAACGTAATTCTGTGCATATTCCCTACCCAGTAAAAGTGGTTAACGTTTTTTATTCGTTTAATTCTTCTTTCCTAGCTTTCTTAAAATTTATTGTAGTTTGCATATTTGCAATTTCATTATTGTTCCCCTCGTTTTTTCGCTTAATAAAAGTGAAGAAATAATCTTTATTTTCGAATCAAGATATTTTTTTGAAGTTTGGAGAGTGGGGAGCTATGTTTTATGGAATAATAAAAATACAATCGCATATTTAATGCCATATCCTCTCATTTTTTCGATTATGTCTATATTTGGAGAAAACAGTTTCTATGGTGTGTAAGTAGGGAATTACTAATTAATCATTCCTTTTGGTTCATTGGTACTTTTACACAAATGAAAAAAATTAATGTTTGTCACATATTTGATAAGTTAGAAAAAGAAACCCATGATAATTTTTATTATTTTTCTTCGTAACCCAAATACTTAAATAGCAGGCGAGCTAAAATTCGAAATTGCTCCACAAATGAAAATATCTATAAATTAAAACTAAAAAAATTTGGTTAAGTTAAAAATCAAACTCCAGCTGTTTTGTATGGCTTATGAAATGTATTATTTATTCAGAAAAAGTGGATTATTATTATTATTTAATGTGGTGGCAATTCCAAAATATTGTTGGTAATTATATTACCAAAATATTATTCTTTATTGAGAACTGTATAATTTGGTTAGTGATGAAGGATTAACAAATATACAAAGGTGCCTCAGAAATATAATTGAAAATAAAGCTAATTTAAAACAAAACAAAAATTAATTTTCTATCAATGTAATGAACTGGAAAGTCTATATCCAACACCTATATTTGTGTTTTTTATCTCGACCATTCTCCTTCATTCATGCACACACACACACGCACACAAAGTTATTTATAATCCCTTTATGATGAATAATGTATATTTTAGAGTACGGAGTTAGTCTATAGCGTAAATTTAATTTTTGATTAGAAATTTCAAATGCTATTTCAGCACTAGACACTATAGATATCAGTTGACTCCAGCAAATAAATATAAATTCATGTGGAGGCAGCACTCAAAACCAGATAATAAAACCAAAAAACGTCACATGATTTAATCGAAATAAAAAAAAATTACAAAGTAATATCAAATTTCATAACTTGAAGTACAGGAATACTAATTATTTTTGGCAGAATGTTTATTTAAATACTATTTTTTATTAATTTTAAATAATAATACGACATTTAATAATTATATCATTAATAATAATTCATTTAATAATCAACATAACTTACTTAATAATTATTATTAAAATTTTATTAATAAAAACGTTGTTATTAAATCTAGATTCACAACTGGATCCGAATCCAAAATCTCGAAATTAATATATTTCACCCATGACCATTGCTGAAAAGAGGCAAAATCGTTTGATTTATTTAAAACACACGTTTTTTTTACATAGTCTCAATATCAGCTAAAATGCCACATATACTGAATGAAAGGATTGTTCAAACGAAACCCATTCTACCCCTGGTCTACAGTGCTAAAGAAAACGCAAGCTTGCTTCTAACAGTTTTCGAGAAAAATGAAATTTGAACACATGACTAGACAGCGTCTGACAAAATAAATCGTTTACTGAAGCATTGACTCATTTGCTTCAGTTGGATGCACGTTATTGATAAAATGTTTTTATGCTATTTACTTTCAATAAAATAAAACTGCCTACTAAATTAGTTTTTTTTTTTGTTTGTCTTCATATTGAAATGCAATTTATTATGAAATGTGTATGTAAAGTATAATCATTTACATACAAAAAGTAGTCTTTGTCTTGCTGTTCTTGATTTACTACCCGAAATTAACATTTTCCATTTTCATTAAGTAGCCAAAATTGTACTACAGTAAAAATATTTTGCTTAAACAATCTTTGCATATAAACATGATAAATTCATAAAAAACATATACAGGGAGATCGCAAAATCTTTTCGCTAATTAGAAAAAAAAAATATTGAATATAAAAACAGTAGAATTTTTATTGTAAAATTTTAAAAAATTAAGAAGATTTGATTTATTTAAATCAAATAGATGACTCATCTAATGCAGAAATAGTGATTTTATATTCCCTTTTTTCACAAAATGGCATCAATGACATCCACGTTCACCCGATATTGCTCCACCAGATTTTTTTTTCTTTTAAGATTATATAAAAGACAGAGTGTTGCAAGCCAAGTGGAAATAATGATACAATCAAAGGTAAGATCACAAATATTGCGTCTAATATGGTAGCCAAAATTTCGGGCATTACGTGGCGATAATTAGAATACTATACTACAATTGACATTCTTCCTGCGACCAAAGGGGCTCACATTGAAATTTATGACATAAGTAGTTTAATTAAAAACTTTATAACCATCTTTACATAAAAATAATCATATTCAAAATTATATATATATATTTTTTGTAATTAGAGAAACACTTTCCTGTATTCTTATTATTCATCAAAATAATTTTGATTAGACTCAAGACACCGGAAACGTCGTGATGTTTCAGAGTTCCGCGGTGTGGCAATGTGGTCACGAGCACTTCTACGTCATAATTTGGAATATTGTTTATCACACACATAATTCATCCGTCATAATTCTGAATACTAAATTTACAGGAAAAAGTAAAGTTAATCGGACTAATTTAGACGAGCGCAAAAAGCTGTAACATCATGAATTTGGCATTTTTATTAATTTATTTAATAAGATCAAATTAATAACAAAAATAGTATTTTAATTATTAATTGAGGATGGAGAAACTTAATAGAATCACGTTTCTATTGGGGGTTTATTAATTGTTTTTCTTATTTATTTCTGAAAAACTTCCAAAAAAAATTTCATTCTTGTAGCTTTCTAGAATCGAAATAGGAATAATTTTGAAAAATTTAATTCTTCAGATTATCAACGGTGCGACTGATTCAAGGTCTTTTTACAGACGTGAAATTGATATATATGTTGTCTATTGCAGCTCTTGACCTTTTCCTAGAGCTGGGAATAGCAAGATCATACATTGGTCTTAGTAGCAATTCATTGGGAATCTGGTTTTTTTTGCCTAAAGAACTTAACACTAGGCTTACCAAGGGGTCATTTTGACCCTTCTGAAAAAACTTTTCGTTAATTTTCTTAAAGAAAATTATTGCCATATATTATAAGAATATTTTAATTGATTTTTTTCTTACATTTATAAGACATATAATCGCACATATTATCTTTTTTTTTTTTTTAGTTTCGGAGGAAGGAATGCAGTATACTTACTTTTACCAAAGGGCTCACTTTGACCATTCGAATAAATATTGTTGAAAATACATACTTTCACATTTAAATATGTAACGGCTTGATAGGGACGCACAGAGATACAGGTATCAATATAGAAATAAGTATGTGTTAGTAAAATGTATGTATATAAGAAGCAAGAAGACGAAGCTGAAAGTCAGTCAGATAGAAACTATTATACGTTGTTAGTAAGAAGACGTGAGGGTCAATGTTTTTGTAGAAGATGATGCTAGACGAACAGATGGTTTTGAAGGCCTAGATTAGAAAATAAACATTTTTTTTAATAAGTAAACACAGAGGAACTCCTTTTCATATCACCACATTTCAACAATTATATTGAAAATATAAAAGTTTTTTTCTACTTTAACTTCATAATAGATAGGTCAATTTATATTTTTTCTAATTAAATACCGAAAGGGTTCATTGTGACCCTTTTGGTAGAAATAAGTATATGCCAACTCATGGTAAACCTAGTGTTAATTGACGTTCTTCTGACAAATTCCAAACCAGGTTTGATTTGGAGGTCATTTTGAAGTATTTTCCTTCTAATGTAACAGGAGGCATCAATAATCTTCATCAACTGTTTGTTTTGTGTCTGCTTAAAGTTATGGGCAGAAGTGGCTCACCAGATATGAGAATCTTACATCATTTTTGGTCTTATAATTATTTTGTAGAGAAGAAACTAGAGCCAAATCGATATGAACTTAATTAGCTCTCGAATAAAGATATAAAGGCTTCAAAATTTCGTTACAAAACCTCGATGCGAACGGTAGAGACATTTGTTTCATTTATATGTTTAATAATAAATTTCTATATCTCAAAACCAAATTACACAAAATGGTATTAATGGCTAAGTACCAAATTTTCTAAATGATATGTATTTCTTATAACAAATAATTCTTGAATATTTTTGTCATAAAGCAACCTTATGTAAAGCCTCTGCTTATTATTTATGAATCAGTTTCATTATGTTGAACTTAAGACAAAACACCAAAAGTTTTCAATGTACACAGAAGTTTGAAATGAAAAAGATTACAAGGATGAAAAAAGAATAAATGATAAAACAACAATAACAAACAACATGAAGGATGAAGTGATATGTTTTTCTCCATCTTATCATCATTTATCTTTTTTCATATCAGAAATTTTTCATCATTTATCGTATCAGAAATTATGATTTCAAAAAAAAAAATCTTAAAAGTGCAATTAGTGATAAAACTGAAATTTTCCTTATATTTTATTCAATTACTCTTAACTTACCCTAAATTTAGTATGTACTGTTTCATCCAAAAATCTAAATTTTCTCATTAAAATTGATATATCTAGTATAAAAGACTGACAATCTCTTCTTTTACTCTTTGACATTTTTCTGCGGTCTTAGTTAGATATTTTTGTTAACATTAAATTCGTTAGAGTATAGTCAAAGTACTTAGATAAAAAAACATTTGCCCCTAATGCATAAGCTGTCTACCCAGGTCAAAATTTTTATATTAAACGTATGGGCGGAATCTTTCCCTTCGCGCAACATCATTGTTAAAGAATATGAAGCTTTCTAAGTGAATCCAAGATAATATAAATAAATAAAAAATTCTTATTTTGATAAAAGTGCTTACCA
>JAPMOR010086123.1:169083-205707 GCA_026543865.1 Argiope aurantia
ATTCAAAACTGCAATTCAGGCATTTATAGATAATATTTGTCAATATGTTAGACATTGCACTTTAAAAGGTGACCGCTTTTAAATGGGGTCGCTACCACTACAAGCTAAAGCCCCAGAAAGAAAAGGTTAAAATGAAAACATTCATGATCCGCCTTCAATTTGAAGAATTAGCAACATCGAATCTTTTATTTCTTGACACACACCGTCTTCTAATCAGCAGTATGGCATCATTTACAGTTAAATAGCACCATTTCGGCTCAAGTCCACAAAATTTTATTGGACTATCGACATCTTGAATCGCTTTATCCTATTCTAGGTGAAGTTTGCTATTTTGCAAAGACTTGACCTTGGATTTTCAGGAGGTAACCATGTATATTACCTTGGATTTCAAATCAAAGGTAATTGATGTCCCGAAATACAAAAGTTCCAAAAAAGGGGATTAAAATCAATCAAATTCATTGAACGTATATTGATCAAATCACATTATGCTATCTATTTGCATATAGAATATGCAAATAGGTGGTGGATATTAAAATAAAACCAAACTCCGATTAATTGATGTTGGTGGTGGAGCTGATTTTATAGGAAGTGGAAGTAGTCGACCAAGTGATATCTGTTTTTGGATCTAATGGTAGTTAGACCTCTACAGAATGCTCTGAATTCGAGAAATTGGTGAAATGTATTATTGCCCATAAGCAACTCGCTTTGTATCTGGGGTTTATCCATTTCTATTTTCGTATTTTTGCATTCATGGTTGAAAAAGTGAAATGAGATATAGTGACCAACAATCGAATTAAATCTTTAATTAAATCTTAAAATTAACACTTATTATCTTCGAAACATATCGATCATTTAGAGCTTTGAGCATTTCAATGATTAAAACGTTTCTACATTCTATATCAAATATGAATTCAATACTCGATATTGAATGTAAAATTTTTTTCATAATCTGTAATGTGATAACAATAAATGCAGATTGCATGATGATCTTGGTTTCGTATAAGATCAAAAACATGCTCAAAATCCCATTTCCGTTCAGAAAACTTTTGCTGCAATATCAAAATCTGAAAATGTGTAAGAAAATGAAGAATAATATATGAAATGAAGTAATGATATATGAAAAAGACTCAAGTTGGATTAATTATGTAGAAAATTACAATGAAATGTTTTAAATCATAAGTTCTTTGTAAAACAGATGTTGAAGAATCCGAGAGAAACATTCCTTGAGGAATTTAGAGACTTTAATTTTTTTCCCTTGAAATTATCTGGAATTGCGTAGATTTGAAGATTTATCAATGCTTTGAGTATACTCACATTTCTAAACTTGAACTTTGTATACAAAATATACCTAATTTAATAAAAGCCTCATAGATAAGACTCTATATACATTAAAAAAATGTTTAACTACATCGATTTGCTTGAATAAATACAAGGGGCAATAAACAATAATAAAAACGCTACCGTCATTTATGAAACGCGAGATTTCATTATTCTAAAACTCTTACCTATAGAAACACTAGTAAAAATGTTGATTTGTGTTATCCATCAAAACACAAGCATTGCGTGTTAAATGTCATTTAACCCGACAGGTGCAGTGTCTGATAAGAATCGATATATGCTTTCAATTTTACTGTTTAATAACATCAGTATAAAACAACAAATAAACATCCAAATATTTATTTTTTAGATTTTTGATAATAATTTATTTAAGCAGAAGCTGTATTTGTGTGCGTTTTATTCTTTAACTTTCTATCGCAATATATTCTCAAAGCATTAACATAGCGATAGAAGAGAAAGAGGTTAAAGATCCCTCGTGCGTCAAGCGTATAGGGGTGGGTGCACCTTACAGATATATCGTGTACGCACGTACATGTACTATGTATTTTGCTTTGCAACACCTCTTCTAATAGTAGCAACTAGTTATTTTTTATTGTAAAAGCTATTATATTTATCGTGAAAATATATACCAGTCTTCTATGATATTAATATAGTAAAAATATTCAATAATGCTTTATTATCTCTATCTCTATTAATAATAATAATAATTGTATGTGCATGTTGTCATTCCACAAGTCAGATCATTAGTCCTACAACTACCAAATTTGGCGCACGTATGTTTTGGAGTAAAGAAATGTGCATCTTGGAGATATTTTTTTTTCGAAATTTTAATTAGAATAATAAATAAAAATTAAGCTGGATTTTGTAGTTTTTGCATCATAAATTCCAAAAATATTATTGAATAAAATAAATTTTAAGCCATTTCAAAATTTTTAAAAAATATCTTTTTAATATTTTGTGTAATGTTTAATGTCTTTAAACCAATCTAATAATCGTACATATTTTCTCCAAATTCAGGCATTGTTTTTTGTGTGTGCCCAATTTCCAACTATATATTACATTATTGCCCTGAAATTCAAACCATTTTTCATTGTTTCATCAAATATTTAATCGCGCGATTTTTTTATATTGTTGACGGCTAAAAAAGACGGATTCTGTTTGATACATGCTTTACAAGATGAATAAAAAATGAAATTACCGTGAAATTTAGAAGACCTCCAACTGGATGGCTGGATGATGTGGAAAGAGACCTGAGTGTTCCTAGGATAAAGAACTGGAAGGCGTTGGGGGGATAGAAAGCGCTGGAAAGTGCGCGTGGTTCGGGCAGCCAAGATCTGCAAGGGGCTGTTGTACTCATGAAGAAGAAGAAATTTAGAAGATAAGTGAACAGCACATTTACATGTTTAATAATGCTAAGATATTGTGAGACTGATTCCCATTAAAATGGTTTAAGTACACAATGGGCAGAATATATGTAAGACAATTAAGGTAATACGGCTTCAATATCTCACAATTTGATGGCTTTTATGGCTCGAAGTTATATCTAAAGGACTTAAATTAAATTAAACAAAACCTATATTCCCGGAGAACCAGCTGGTCGACAAAGGTCACTAATAATTCTTTAGATCAAACTGTTCTTTTTTTCATTATTATTCTATATCCAGACATGTATCGGCGTATGACTCTGCGTTTTAAAGTGCAGATTGTAAACGCTCGATACTTAAAATAAACATTTCATATTTAGGATATTACGACCAACGATTGAAAGTGTTTTAAGGAACTTAAAATCAAACAAACTACGTCAACTCCAAGTAACGGCGAGCATCTCACTCGTTTATTTACTTTTTACAAAAAAACCTCGTTGCCAGATGCAACAGCAGAAATAAAGTTTCATTTAACACAAAATAATATATCAAATATTTTTGCTGCAATTACTTCAAGAACAAACATGAACAATTATAACAATTAAACAAATACAGAACATTAACAATTATTTGTAATATTTAGTTATGTGTGAATCACAATGGCTTGCGATGATGAGTTGCGTTACTCACAACCTGTTCCTACACATGTGTGATCATGCATATTTAAAATGTGCTAATTGAATATTAATATTTTTCATATAATGCATCATTTACAAAGGATATATTTAAATTCACCTTCGCTTGTCTTTTTCTTTTCCTCTAACTAATTCCAGTTTTAATATTTTTTTCATATTTTATCTGAATAAAAAAAAAAAATCGGAAGTCGTCTGCTTTTTACACAAATAAACATAATTGCCCATATATATATATATGTAACATTATTTGTTGGGAAGCAGGATGCAGTTTGAAAACAGTGAAGAGACTTGCTATTTCGCGACGTCGTTTTATTTCATTTTTAAGAAGCAGGCATATGTACAAGCGATGAGCACACAGAACGACACAGAAAGGAATGAGGAAAAAACCCTTGGACATTTTATCTCTGGTCTTATATAACCTATGATTTTGATAGGGAAAACATTTCTTCATAGTGCTAATATATTAATAAGATTCTGATAAGGATTTCTGACGCATGTCAATCACATGTAAGGGAAACACAGGGATCTTTTTAAAAAGAATGTGCTTACTGGACAGTTTTTACCCCTTCACGCCGAGGTGTGAAAGTTAGACTTTTAGCTGACTCTGCAATTCAACAAAGCTTCTCTTGAATTAATTAAGTAGAGACAGTGGAATTGGATCACGAAATAAGAGAATATTTTAGAATAAAGTTACTATGGGCTAAATTAAGATAAAATCTTGAAAATTAATTAAATTGAAATTAGAGTTAAAATATCATTACATATATATATATATATATAACGCTTATTATTTAAAAAAATAAAAGTTTGTATAATTTTAAAATGAAAGTATGCCATTTAAATGTCGTTAATTATGAAAAAAAAAATCGCAAGGTTTTGCTGAAGGATAAAAAAAATTCATAATCTTTTTCTGCTGTTGTTTTTAATTTCTTTTTAATATTTCAGTGAAAAAACTCCTTTTTACATTAAAAAAAAATTAGTTTTATGGTGTTCTTTTGAGTATAAGGTGAATTGTGACCTCGAAAACATCAAAGGAAAGAAAGTAACTACTTCTTTATCATATTACCTTAAATCAAATATTTTTTCTTCAATTTTTAAAATACTGATATGTTCTTCTATATTTCTGGTGTCTGTAATTAAAAAAAAAAGCATCACCAGTAAACTCTGCATAAATATTTGTTTCCTTTAATTCATAATGCCTACTCTTTAGAGCTGCAGAACCCCATGAACTTAGTTCTAGAAGTTAATTTTTTAAAATGGAATTTTACTTTTCCGCTTTGAGACTTCTATGAACAACAGAGCTGATAAAAAGCAATAAGTATGTAAAAATAATACAAGAAATGAACCAGAAAGAAAACGAAATATAGGGCGGGACGATTGTGTGTAAAACCAATGAAAGTCCATTGCGCATGCAACTAATTGGTTGATTTTAAAAAAAAAAAAAAAAAAAAAAAAAAACCATTCTTTCCTTCCTATTCAAGTTTGGAAAAGCATTATAGAATTGATCGGATGGAGATGAAAATATACGAGTGGGCAGGAAAGTCCTGATATTTTTATCAACTGAATTATCACTTCAGAATTCATATAATTTTCTATTGATATGTACCATATATTGATTAATTAGGGTATTTGAAATGTGCAAATAAAATTTCATATGTGGATTTGAAATCAAGAATTTTATACTACTTTGAACGAAATATATACTCATATACGAAATATAGCCCTTTCGGAACGGGAGGCCTCTATCCTAGACGCACGCATGGGACGGAGCGTACACGAAAGGGAGTTTTGCGTCTTAAGCCTAACTTTAAAATAAAAATCACAAACAATAAAGTTTAAGTCCTAACTTCGACATTTTTTCTACCTTTTTAGATTATTAGTTCACTCATAATGTGAGCACATTCTTCCTGCACAAATCGCGTTTTCTTGTCATAATACACTGAAACCAAGACTTTTTGTAATAAAAGGAGAAGTATTCGAAATGTATCCGAAATCTAAGCAAAATGAAGCAGAAATCTAAGCAACAGAACTGAGGGTAAAACACAAAAAGACTAGTTACGGTTACACAGCCATAACAACAACAACAAAAAAAAAGTAGAAGAAAAGAATTCGGAGCGAGAGTAGAAACGCAAATCAGAATAAGTGGAACGTTACACAACCAAGCTCTGTTTATTTACATTATTCTACCCCCCCCCCCCACAAAATAGCTGATGAGTGAAATACCAAAGGCTGAATATGAATAAACTGAAGGTCAGGATATTTAAACTATATTTCAAAAGTAATGGACACAGGGAGCCATCTAGTGGCGTTTAAAAATTGTTCCAGTTTAGAATGAATACCTGCACCACCTTCACGAGTTCGATTTCCAGAAATGCGCGGATGGGAACTCGAGATTTTGACGAATCTCTAGGCTTTAGATCTCCGTGAGTTCGAAAAACACATTTTTGAAAAATATCTGTCCGTCATTTGCCTGTATGAGATAAAAATAATTCAAAAATTCTTTGACCTATGGTATGTGATCTTTATATCAATATGTAGATTTTTATCGAAGTTTGAGTAAAATCTATTGAGAGGAAGTCTGTCTGTCCGGCTGTTCTAATATAAGTTAACACGATAATTAAAAAAACGAAGAGAATTAGATAGATAAAATTCGGTACACAGATTTAAAATCCATTGTGTAGTTACATGTCAAATTTTAGGCCAGATCCAATTACAGGTTAACTATCTGTCCGTCTATATTTTCAGAAACATGTAAACTTGATATTTCAAAAATGCAATCACTAAAATATATCAAATTTGGTATCGGATTTTTTGATTATAAGTGCGGTTTTGTGTCAAATCTTTGTTTCAATCGGTTGAGAAAAACGTGTGAAAAATACAAATTCTGTTACTATTAATTCGATGCCAGGGCTTAATCTCTAAATAACTCGTCAATGATGACACGATGGATTCAGAAAAAATAGTACATTCGCGTCAAAGTTAATATTTCGTAACTATTGTACATAAACACCATGTAAGGCGTTCTCTATCATGACAACTTTATTAGAGATTATACGAAAAAGTTTTGAGAAGACTGCTACTGCTGGTTTTAAGTTGCAGTCTCTTAAAAAATATGTTTTGCAGCAATGCTAATTCAAACTTGTTTTCCACTACTTTTTCTTGCCTTTATCAGTATGCTTATCCATGCGTAAAAGTTAGTATTATGCTTTAATTTTGATTGATTTAAACATATGTGCATAATTTAGATATTGAGATAGATCAGTATAACTTTAAGAATCGGAATATCAGCAATAAATAGATACGTTTGGTCACGGTTTAGAGATCATGTGTTACATTACTGCGTTTATAAAGTGACATTTTCGAGGTAGTTTAAAAAAAAAACTACATTAAACGAATTTTATTCGTTCAAACCAAATAATACAAATAAAGTAATAAATGGTAAGACAATGATATAAGTCTTAAGTCCAGGCCCACCGAAAGCGATAACTGGTACCGGAATTGAACACCTAAATGAAATACGAACATGAAAATTCACAATATTACTAACGTTGACAGCTAAAGGTCATTGAGGATCTACTAAGCCAGTTAACAGCTACGCTACATGGGCAATTGCTTTCGTATTGTGGTCATGTTACTCGGCTGCGGACCACAAGGTCCCAGGTTCTATCCTCGCTCATAAAAATCCACTACATTGGTGACCTTGGACGATGAACTTTCAACCTTCGTACATCTGCTGTGGCGCAATCTACCCACAGCAACCCAAAGTCGTCAGATTCACTTGATGCAACAACAGCACTCACCCTCGCCATAACGCTTGGCGTTACTGAAATGGGTACAGGCGCATGAGAATCAACAGCCATATCGTTCGTCTCACTGGAGGGAGAGTATGTGGTGAAAGCTTATAAGCCAGTTAACAGCTACGAAACATGGGTGATTGCTTTTGTATTGTGGTCATGTTACTCGGCTGCGAACCACAAGATCCCAGGTTCTATTTCAGCCAATTCAACCTTCACAAGGGCAACGTTTCAGCTGCCAGAACTAGTGATCTAACTCCTGATTTTGCTTGGTAGGCGTAGTATGTTTCAAATGAGCTGATCCTTCTAAACTATGCATCAAACAAAGAGATATTCCTGCTAAAACTCTGTTAATGTAAAACTAACAATGAAGCTGTCGAAAAGTATTCACAATTTGTTTTAGTAATCACATAAAACGGGTGTGGTTTCCTCAAAACTTTCTCGCATACATTCTAATATAGGTGTTATCACAGAGAATACTATGTATTACATTGCTGTACAATAGTTATTAATAGTTTAAAAGTATAGACAGACAGTCAATCCCTTGTTGGATTTGGCTCAAAATTTGATAGGTGTCTAGATTATATATGTTAATTCTGTGTATCGAATTTTATCTATACAGCTTTCTTCGTTTTATAGCTATCTCGATAAATTATATTCGAACAGCTGGACAGACAGACTTCCACTAAGAAGATTATGCTGCTCCGCTGCATTGCAAATATTGCAACCCTTCTCAAACTTTTAATATTGCCTCAATTCTTGTAAAAATAAAAAAAATCGTTGCTTTGGCCAGCTAACCACCCACGGATGATCCATCGACTCCTAATAATATTTAGCCCGTCTTTACTCCTGTGCCATCTCATCAAGAGATAGAAGCCCGGATTCTTTCAGTGTCATTAACAAACAAAATAGTGCTCCAACTCAGGCACTATTGAATCAATTCCCAGCTAATAACCTCAGAGGAAATCAATTTATTCAAATAATATCAAATTGTAAGCTACAGATTCATAATATTTCACACAATTATAACATTCAGCCCAGCGTGCCAACTCTTAGTAAGTTTACTTTGCATCATTCATCAGATTTCTTTTTATTTTTCTTTATCTACCAAAGAAGTGCTTTGGATCTTTAATATATATCTAATTCAAGTAGTAGAACTGTGCTTGTTAATTTATGCCTTGGCTCATACCAGTAGTACAACCAGAGTAAATGTTGCTGACGTCATATTATTCTTATGGAGGGGGCACAGTATTCTCATCATTTCACAACTGCTTCAAGTAATCAAGATAGATTTTATTAACAAGGAATGGAGGTTAAGTCACAGGGAACTTCCATTTGTTGTCGCTTTTTTCCCCTTCTGTATTGTCTGTTGGATTTTAACTTTCAAGATGTCTCATAAATCAATCCTTTATTAGATAGTCGCACCCATGTATTTTAAGGACGTAAGAGGCATGCAACAAATAAGCGTCAGTAGACACATATTTGAAAGGCCAGGACAATGTGAGAGATATTAGATATCTTTAATAAAGAGGGGGTTTCTTATAGACTCAGTTTAGCTTAGTTAGATTAATGTCTTATTTTAAAGCAACAAGGGGATTATTTTAAAATGGAACTCATAACTTTGATTTATAATCAGGTATAATGAAGGTAACACCAAAATTGGCTTTCTTTCTCCAGATTTCATGTTATACCTACAAGATGTTCGGTACTTGGCTGATTTGAGATGAAGCGGATTTGCATATCTCATGAACTCGATTCTAAAACCCAGGATTTTCCGATACTGTAATCGAGATTTCCATGAAACTACCATGACCCTGAATTTCTTTTTGGAAGGAATACGAAAAGAAAAGCGAGTAAATACTATGTAAGAACAAGCGAAAAGAGGCTTTTAAATTGTAGTTTTGGAATAAATGCTAGGTCTGTGGCGTTGTCGGATTCGAGTGATTATGAACTTAATTATGTTTAGCATTATGATATGATTTTGGTTTACAATGTAAAGGGTGAAATTACCTAACTCCTTGCAACCCCTTTTAAACCCCATTCCGACGACCCGTACACACCTTGAGTCCGGTGGATTTTGTCCTCTTTCCCCTCTCTTCTGGTTTTCCGGGGTTCTTTGATGTCTGTTCATTTTACCGACAATTTGCGGGAAGCTCTCGACCGACGTCCACAGACGGGGGTGGTCCTACAATGGGTCAGATGGAAGATTATGATTATATCCATAAAGGCAACGGACTGCCTGAACGGGGCTTTAGCAGGTATTAACAGTCCCCGGGATAAAAACTTCGAATAAATGCTAGATTGTTTTTGTGTTTCTGTATGAATTCCGATAAACTCAATAAATTAATTTTTTAATTAAATACAGTCAATTTTTCCCCCATCGTTTTCGACATAAAGAATCAAGTAGAGAGAATTTCTAACATTATACATTTTTAAATAATAAACAGGAATAAAGATTGATATTTGCCAGAAATTTGCTATCTTTCACTCTAAATGGATAAAGATTCCCCACTAATGACTTCCAGTTTCCATTTTTGACACTTTTGCAGTTCTAAAAATTTAACATTTCAAAAGTATATTAAAATAAGATCATGTTCTATAATAAAATTAATTAAATACTTATAGCATATGAAAGATCTTTAATATATAAACTCGATGAAAACCTTGAACCGTGTTCCAGAACAATGAGCATCTCAAGTTCGGTTTTAATCTAGCTCCTTACTTTATATAGAAATGTGGAATTCATTCATCGATTCTTTGTAATATTAATGCAAATATAAGTAATCTAAAATCTTATCTATAATGCATTCCCTTCTCTTATTACTTATGTGTTATCAGATTGCAAAGTACATCATCTTGGAAATCGAGATCTGTTAATATAATTTCAAATCTCAAACGTAACATTATCAGATGGCAGCTTAGTTTTTGAGTATATCAGTTTAAATTTTTCATTGATGGTTTGGTGTGGTGTGGAAATTTGTTGACTGAGAATTTGTTTTCTTCAGAAAACAGAATTTTATAGATACATTTTTTTAAAATTACAAGACTGACTCTCCGCAGTTTTTCACTTCAAAATAAATCTGCATATTAAATAAAGCCATCAGCAATTTAAACTTTTTTTTAAAGCTAATACGCTGTAATTATAGAAAAATACACTTGTCTTTTTTTTTTTAACGTTTCTCTCTTCTTTTTCCATAATAGCCAATTTCTGTATCTGAATAAAAGAGATACAGCTAATCAACCTACCGAAACCCGTAAAGTGCTAGAAAGAAGAAGAGATACATTGTTGTAATTTGATCTCCTGCTAGAATCCTAGAAAATGGAATACGTGACAGGTAATGAAGGGTTATTCATCTTGCCTATTGCTGTACTTACTGAACTGCATAAATGGTTGCTATATTTTGACTGCCAAAAGTACCAACTCGCAGAAAGTATTGGTTTCATAATCAATCACCCAAAGAAATGGAACAGGGCTCCATCTATTCCATTCGACTGGATTCACATATTATCATATTGTCCATATTTTAAACTCACAGAGAGTCAAAAACTGGAACAAGTCCACGCCCCTGCCATACGTACGATTGCGCAAGTAAGTGACCTACAGCAATTTGGTGTTATGCTTGCGAATCGTTCGATAATCTCTTGGCGGTTGGAAAATTCACCAAAATCCGCTTTCCCGCCAATTCGAAACACGTGCCTAACGTACGAGAAGGTTGAGCTAAATCGGGAAAGTCGGGGAAATGTCAAAGATTGAGAGGAGCTATTTTTAGAAATCCAATTTTTCTGGAGTGGCTCCGGAAGAGCCATCTCGCGGCTGAAGGAGGGAACCAAGCAGCTGCGGGAAAATCCACTTTCCCTGCTCCTGAAATGTGGAGAATCGGCGATTCAAGAAGAGGTCGCGGGACATCAGAGGGGAAAAGAGAGACGCTTTTAAAATGGATCGGGCACGTTTTAGTGAAAGAATAACTTGGATCCAACGTGCCATGAAGAGAAAGATAAAGGGAAAAATAGAGTTATTTAAAGTGACAGTTTCCCAAGAAACGTGCGCAAAATATATTTGGGTGGTGTGGAAAAATTTTAAATCCTTTTGTTCAGATAAGGCAGAGTTACTAGATTGGCAAAATAGGCAATTGCCTAAGGCCCACACAGCTTTAGAAGCTTTGAGACCAAAATATTTTTCCCGATATTTCTATTTATCAAATTTCTTGCAATCAGAATCTTTTAAAATTGAACGAACGCTTTCAAATTGATTCGGATTGTTTTGGTGAAAGAATAATTTTGATCCATGGTGCCATGGAGAGAGAGAGAGAAGGAGAGTACAGTTATTTAAAATGATAGTTTCCGAAAAAACATGTACAAAATATATTTTGTTACAAAAACAAAACAAAACTTTAAACTAGCCTGTGCAGATAGGACGAAGTTACTAGACAGGCAATTGTCAGGGGCCCCACAACTTTACTTAGACTTTTAAGTAAAACTTTGAGACCACGAGATTTTTTCTTTTTTTTTTCTTCTTCTTCTAAACAGTACTTTGAAAATTATTTATTAAATTTATTTATACTAAAACCAAACATTGTTTAAATCAACTTTGGAGCACTATTCCACTAGCATTCTTCATTAATTATCATTTGCCAGTTTTATATTATGTTTTTTTAAATAATTCTAAAAAAACTATGATGTTCTAATATTTAAAAAATATTCGATCCTGGTATGAAATATAATTTAGATTTTGATTTCTCTCTTTCTCTTCTTTTACTCTTTTGCGTAAAATTACTTTTTAATTTCTGCTATTCAATTTTTGATGCATGATATACCGAAACGAACTTTTTAGAAAGTGAATCTGTAATAAAGCATTTTTCTATTTCAGTTAGTCAAAATGTGTTTCTTAAAATTATTTAAGTAATGGTTACATTAAACTAGTAAAAAATACTTGGTTTTAAAAGTTTAGAAGAAAAAAAGAGCTCGAAATTTGAATTGCTTAAGATTGTCTCTAGACGGCTTAATCTAGTCCGGTTTTTCAGAGAAATAACAGAAAATAAGGGAAAAAAATTAGTAAGCATCTGTTAAATATGAAAAGTAAGCTCGGTATTATTTTTATAGTAGATATCTAAATCTATCTTTCAAATAATTTTCAATATAACAAAGCAAGTATTTTATATTTGTTTGTTTGAAGTGAGATTATTTAATTATTCATGGACAGTAAAAAACAGGAAATGATAATATTAGAAAATGCTTTCTTGAACATATTTTTTTTAGACTTAAGTAAAACGCCTTGTGTGCTAAAAAGTAATACACAAAACTTACAAATATAAATCAATACTCATTCAAAGATGGAAAGAAGTTCCGCGTGGAAAAGACAAAAGTATATGTAAAGATATTTTAAAATCTAATTAAAAACCTAATTCATTTTCTAATTTTAATATTAATTTATCCCATATTAACGCATATTAGAATTCTAAAATGTTCTCTTATTTTCCTGATTCAATTCTCACTTTTTTTTAAAAATTAATTCTACACGCATTCTAGAAAACAACCGATTGCAGCATTATATCACGCTCCGAGTGAAAGGATAAAATAATGCTTGCAACATTCTTTTGCAGATACCTAAGATTCCCTTTCCTAAGTCTACACGTGTAAAAGAAATCTCTATCAAAGTCTCATAGTAAAATCACTGAAGGGAAAAATTTCTGTCTGTTTTGCACTTGTATCGCGATGTAGACGGACGTCAATTTTATCATCGCTTCTTGTACATAAAATGCCTCTCGTAGTGAAATAAATCGAAGTTAAAATTCCAATTTTTTTTTCTTTTTCTATTCGGTCACGCAACTGCTAAAATATGTTTGTATATAATTAAAACAAATTAAAAGAAAAAGATACAATATATGAAAATACATAAAAATAACAAAATACATAATATGTAAAAAATAAAACATGTACAAAATACATAACTGCTCACATGCAAATGGCAACATTCAATAAATTGAATTATACAGTGTGGAAGAATATGATCAAAATAAAATTGTAAAAAGAAATATATATATATATATATATATAGATAGATAGATAGATAGATAGATAGATATATAAGGCACACATTTGAAGCAAGAGACAAACTACAAACTGAAACAAACAAAAATCATTAAAAAAAAAAGAAAGAAGAAAAGAATTAAAAAGGGAACGCAAAAAGCTAACAAATATATATGTGTGTGTATGTGCACGCACGTGTGTATGTAAATAAACACAGAAATTGCAATCTAAATATTATGGGGGAAAAAATGCTTTTTCGATTAATATTCGATGGTGAAGAAAAATTCTGAGTTGTTGGGGCACAGCTTTGGAAGACATCGAATTCAAGATCGATATCACTGAAAATTCGACCCATGTACGTTACATTTAAATCCGTGAGCATATTTTCTCCACATCGGTACTGCTAGAAATACGCTGGCTAGAATACTGGATCACTTATTAATCAAGTGGCATAGCAAATGGGGGTAAAGGGTAAATCGGGGGAAAAAACTTATTTTTTTCTATCGCGTAAACGGTGCGAAATTATAAGAAATAAAATGAGTAAAAAAAAAAAAAAAATACATTTGTTGGTTTTTTTTTCGTTCCTATATGTGGCTAATTTGATTGCTTTTCGTTAATTTTTAAAATTTAAAATTTTTCATTATCTATTTACAAAGCTTTAACATGACTTAGTGTTTTTAAATATCATTTCTTTTTCTTTTTTTTAGCATGATATTTCATACATGCCAGATAATATTTGAAATTTGGACTTAATGGGCAGTTTCGGGAATTATGGGCAATATAATCGTTTCCAGACTTAAATCAACTTTTCGAGATACCTCTGATCAGTGCTGACCTTTAAATAAATGTTAGTTTCTAAGTGCAATAATAGTTTTAAAAAATTGTTTTCTAGTGGGATTTTTCAATGAGGGAATCGAAATATCAATGTATGGATTAACTTTCCATTAGTACTTATATAAAACTATTAACCTTTTGTACTCGAATGTCTTCTCTCAGTCACCATTCAAAATGGTGTATCATTTTGATATCTTATTTATTTCTTTATTTATTAATTTTAATAGCTAAAATTCCTACAGAATTCTAAAAAGTTGTAGATTTATTTTTCAAGTAAACGACTTAAAACAATTGCATGTATTTATTTTTTGGTGTAAGCCCAAGTATTAAGTGAATAATAATGCATCCAATTATTTTTCCGACTGCAAAGGGTTAACTTATTTTAGCCAACGAAAACTCTTGTTAAAAGATACATGTGAGTGGTTCCAATACTATTCGCGGTCGGAATATTCCAAATTATTATTTTTCGAAACTTTTGAATGTTTTTATCTTTGCAAGTGACTTACTAGTTTTTAAAATTTGCCCAAAGGCCAATTTTCTGAAGTGTTTTCTTTCATACAGCATGAGGGTCAACACCATGTTTGCAGTATGGATTAATAAAAAGTTCTCTGTTTTCATTTGCTTATGATTCGTTGTAACGGTTTTGAACACGGACTTTGGGCTCTGTGAAGTATTAATATTTAACAAATGTAGCACAGTCGATTTCAAAATAATTTTTACAAATTTATTTTAGTATCATCTGAATACTTTGTTATTATTAACCATCTAAAAAGGAAGTATTTGCCAAGAATCCCGAATAGCCAATTCGTCCATACAATTTACCTATTTTATAGAATTGAAATATCCAGAAGTTCTTCCATAGAAGTTGAAATATCCGGAAGAAGAAAATATGTTCTTTAAGTCAACAAAGGGGAGTAAATCTATAACACTTGAATTCTCTTATAAATCAAATTTCCAAGTATCAACTGACTAGAATTAAGAATAAAATGCCAGAGAAGAAAATTCAAAATACCGAAATATTTTTTATCTAAAGTATTTTCTTAAAGTTATTATTTTTTTTTTTTAAACTTTGAAAAAAGGCTTTTACTTTCTTTGCTGAAAAATGATATTCTAGCTTTGGAATTTAGTTTCGCAACCTAGTACTATAAATAAATACGAATAAATGAAGTTGATATTTCTCTTAGATCCAAATAATCTTTTGCTATGCATACATCGAGACATTTTAATTGATTCGTAAGTTGTGACATGAAGGTTATGGCGATGATTAAGAATTTAAAATTTAATGTTGAAGTAATTTTTTTTTTTTTACTTTAAAGGGAATGTGTGATCGAGAATTGCTAATCAATTCTCAAACTGAAGTAATTTCATGTCCTTTTTGTTTACTTTGAAGGGAATGTGTGATAGGGAGATGCAATTCTATTTTCACAAAGTAAAATTTATTTTTTTTAAGAAGTTGAATACTTAAGAATTAATGTTGTGATACACAGACAGAGACAGAAAAAAAAAAGAACAATCAAATCCCCCCCTCCCTCAACTTTAACGATTTTTCAGCCTTATAAGTTATTGAAAGATATCAAACAATTATTTTTTTAGTTTTGCTTTGATTAGCTTCGCTTCATTTCTACCAATTCGTACCTTTCTCACTGTAGAGCAACATGATTTTTTTTAAATATTTTCAACTCACCTTAGTATACACGCCCTGGGCACCAATCTTTAAGGACGCCATGGAGAATAAACAACAGTATGTTCATATTAATTTTTAAAGTCAAATTTGTTGAAGGGATGTGAAATTAATGCATTGTCTCTGGCACCAATAATCTTTGCTAAAGTAATGCATACGCCATAAAGTCAATCTCGCCATTTGATCATGGTTCAAAATTGTAAGAGTTGTATCAAATGATCTTTGCTTAATTTCAAAACGGTGGGACTAATTAAATATATCAATTATGGTTAGATGGAACTCGAATTACGGACAAATATCTCATTGTAAAGAAATACTATATTATAATTGAGCAAAAGTATTTGAGCTGTTGTCAAATGCTTTTGCCGAATTCACAGATAAAAAATTTTCTGAAACTGAAATTTGAACCCATTATTCTCAAATAGTTCAAAAATCAACTGCCAAACCACTAGATTTCAGATGCAACTGAAAAATGATCTCTAATATTTTGTTTAAAGTTAAATTCCGTTACAAGTAATATAAATTATAAATATAAATGCTGGATTTTTTTATTCCAAAAATCAATACGAAGAAACTAGTATATGATATATATTAAAGGATAAAATTTAAAATTTAGGAAAATAAAAAAAAGGAGGGGCATTTTTAAACAAAAAATATGTATAAATTTATGTAAGAAAAGTAAAATCATCTGTTAGATGCAACTGGTGGGGAAAAAAAAGTGTATTCTGTAGAGATTGTACATTAGCGGATATTTCTTTTAAATATTTTTACTTATATTAAAATATTTCATCATAGTTATCAAGAATTAAAAATTGCTAAATAGATTAGATTAGACATATAGCGTAGAGTTTAAATTTTAGTTATTTTTATACTTTCTCTAGCCGTGTTGATTAACTAGTTTTCTTATAGACCCCGGAAGACTATATGTGAAAAAAGAAAAGCCATTTTCTAATTGCCATATAATAATGGCAAAAAAATATTTAGAAGTGAAAATTAAATTATAGATCTGGCGAAAACATTATGGTTACACTTACTCACTATGGAAGAATGGAAAAATAGCCAAAATTGTGTAAGCGATTCAAATAACACTTCGATATTGCTTTAATTTATAACTATGCTTTTTATTGCAAATGCTAATAGTTTGCTTGTTCTTTTCTGCTGGCATCATAACTTTCTTATAACGATATTTCTTACAAAAATAGAGGATGCATAAAAATTATTCATCTATGTCAGACATTCCATAAAAGCACGTGGAAATTATTTATATTGATATATACCTCAGCTAAAGTTTTTATCTTCCAGTATGACATCAACGGATTTTTTTTACTTTTTCGTATATGAAGTATAAAGAAAGCATAGTAACCGTCAAAAAAATTCGAACTCGAGATTTTGACGAATCTCCACATTTTAGACCTCCCTGAGTTCGAAAAACACATTTTTAGAAATGTCCGTTCATTTGTCTGTGACATAGATAAATAAATATAAAAAAAAAAAGTTGGAAGGATGAAAGTTAGTATGCAGCCTTAAAACCAAATTTGTAGATTTCTTTCAAATTTTAAGCAAAATCCGATTAGGGGAAGTTTATCTGTCCGGCTGTTCGAATATAAATTAGCACGATAGCTACAAAATGAAGAGAACTTGATAGATAAAATAATATCAAAAAAAGGGTTGACCGCCTATTGGTCTGTACTTTCAGAAACCTGTAAACGAGATATGACTTAAATATTTCAAATTTGGTACGTGATTTTGTAACTTTAAGTCTTCAATCTTTATGTCAAATTTTTGTTTCAATAGGTTGGGAAGAACGCGTCTGAAACCCAAATTCGGATACTTTTAACCGCATGCCAGGGATTAATCAACAAAACACTCGCCAAGGATCACACGATAAATTCAGTAAAAATGCTAAATTCTAGCCAAAGGTTAATATTTCGTAACTGTTGGTCGCCAATATCATGCAAGGCGTTCACTGGGATAACGTCTTTATTGGTGAGTATCCGAGAAAGTTTTGGGGAAAGCACTCCTGTTTTTTTTTCTTATAGGGAATATTGCATAGACAAATGAAAAGGCAATGCTGTTGAACTAATGATTTGAGCTTATCAGAACTAATAAATGTGAGTTATTCGGCTTTCACGGCGAAAACCAATTAAAAAAAATGCAGAATATTAAGCAAGCAATTTTTTCAATCGACTTGGTTGAATGTTCTTAACTGCAAATCTTTAACCAGTTATTAATTTCAGATCGACACTTTATGGCTGATCGATCAAGTATTTTCAAGATAACATTTGAAACTAATTATTCCATCACACTTTTGTTCAGCATTTGTATGCATCGTGCGAGGTTATATATAAAAATACCAGCTACACAGATTCCTTTAACCAGACTAAATCAATAACTGATTGCAAAGAACTGCTTTCAATGGCTTCAGATGCGTGCAAATTGAATTTGGATTTATTGGCTTATGCCTGCTTCTTCCAACTAAAGTCACATACTAGATGGCAATGCAATCAAATCCCAGATATCAGTGATGAAAAATGGCTGAAAATATAATCGAGAAGATGTAGAGGGGATATCATCGATAAGATAAATAGCACCGTACTGGTAGCGGGAAAGACATATGATTAATGGGCAGACTGGAATGTAAGCTCTCGAAACCAGAACCATATTGAGCAACTGCGATTGTGGAAGTGATGACTGACTGAACAATATGTTTCTAACTCACACAGAATCATTGGCATTTTTTTTTTTTTTACAGTCTATGCTTTCCTTCTGCATATTTTATTATATCAAACTGTCACAATGAGAATCTAGCTCCAGGCAGAAAACTTCCAAAAAATCGATTGGTCGCCACGGTCTCTAGAATCAATGCCATCTAACACATATAAAATGTTATGGGAGATTTTCCCCTGGGAAACAAATAAGCTATCATTCTCACTTACAGAGAAAAGCGGATGTATCTATCTCAATAACTCATAAATCACATGGTGGCCGACTACAATAGTTTTGACAGATGCTTCACCACGTTTCGTCCTTAATGGATCTTTTTTCTTTATTCCACATTTTTATTAAATTTGTAACTCTCAAATTTCAATAATTAATCTATGTGTGCAGTTATCGCTAAAAAATTTACTACTTAATTCATTTGCAATTTTTAACATAACAGTAATTTTTTATATCTTACTTTAAAAAATAAACATACAGCGGATTTGATTGATGAGTCTACACAAAAAAAAGAAAGAAAAAGAAAAATGGTTTATTGCACTAAGGAAAACTCTGTTTAAAATGAATACAGCGAAAAATATCGACAATTTTTAATTTAAAAATAGAAGCAAGGATTTATTTAATAATTAATAGATGGCTAATAATTAATCAACAAGTAAATCTGATAAAAAAGTAATAAGTTTTAAAATTGCTTTGTTTAAAAATAATAAATATTAAAAGAAAGTAATAAAGTAAATAAGTTTATTACAAGTAAATAATTGCAATAAACAAACAGCATATACAACTTTGAATACAATATTATAGTTAAAATTTAGAAATACACAGCGCAACTTTTTAAAAAAGAAAGTTTGTAAAATCTGTAGATTTAAAAAATTATTCATTTTCTATCTATGGATGCATAATTATTAACGCATTTAACAAATAAAAATAATGCAGAAAAAGTTTAAAAAAATTTAAAGTTTTAACTTTGAACTAAACAAAATAAATTCGAATTATATATAACAAAAAAAAAAACATTTTCATAAAGTTTAGCATTTGATTTTAACAGGAAATTCAAGGGACCAAAGAAACAATCGAACCGACCCTTTTGTCCTCAATGATCGCATCTGAATAAATTTTTTTCAATTCCTTCTGGAATTTTATTTCTGGACAGTGCATTAAAACAAATAAATAAAATCTCTCGCTTAAAACTTTTTTTTGTATACGTTGGATATGAATTACACAGCTTATTTCGAAATTTTTATTTGTCATATTCAAAATGATGTGCTGAAATTAATCTCATGTAAACATAACATGCAACAAATTAATTTCAATTAACAATTTAATTAATCGAAATCGATCATTTCTTCAACTCCATTTTTCACTCTTATATTTAGAAAAGTGAACTTTTTGAGAAGATAATTTTCTTTGATTGTTAAAAAGACAGAAAAAAATCCACAAATAAAATGCATTTTTTTTGGACTTCTTCAGTTCATGAGGAAACCTTAATAACGACCAGTTTTATCAGATAAAAATGTGAAAGGATTCTGTTAACACTCGGAAGCCTTAGAAGGTGAAAGTTGCAAGGTGGTAAATCGCAGGTCATCTCTTCAAGTCTGGAAGAAAATAAAATAAACAGAAAGTACCGTGTTTCTTAATTTTCTCTTCTCCCAACAAGCAATTAACTTTGTAATTCTTCGTTGTATCTTCTCATACACATGCACAAAAAAACTACAATCGTAAAAAAAAAATCTACCAGGAGGATTTGGTGAATTTTCACTTTTTATATATCTTTACTAATAATAAAGATAAATGTGTGTGCGTGTGTGTGAGTTGGCGTTCTACAGGCCAGACTGTTTGACTCAGAACCGCCAAATTTCGTCCCATTTTTCCATTTTTTCCCATTGTAGATTATTAAGATATGAAGAATCGGAAAAGAGAAAATAAACGATATCATATGCAAACAGAAAAGATCTATGGAATTCCAATCAATGAAGATCAAGCCTTTTTTTTAACATAAAATGTTGACAAAAATTACATTTTTGACTGAAAATTTTCATCTATTAATAATTAATGTTTTATGTTCTTATACTTGTAATCACACCAAATACAGGATTTTATATAAAAAAAAAATCTGAATAAAAAGAATAGCTGCAACTTTTCTTTTGAAAAAAAATTAAAATGTAAGAACAGAAAAATGACAATTAGCAACATGCCTCTTCCTATTTCTATCAAGCAAGTGAAAATGAAAAATCCTCCGACTTTCTTAAGAAATATCATATATACATATATATTGACTGAAAAAGAAATTAATCAAGCAACAAAAAAGAACCTAATTCGTTTATTCTTTGAGTGCATAATTTCAATATTGGTGCTATTCAATGAACAGTTTCAGAAATTATAGAACTCAAACTGCATCAAATTAAAGAACCTAATCAAAATTGTAAGCTTCAAATGATTTCCAAAATGTACAGTTTTTGAAGATAAACATAAATTATTAGAAAAAGTGGAATATCAAGTTTCATAAATTTTCCATTTCATAGATTACAAGATCTGTTCATTGGTTTTATTATTCTGAATAATAATATTCTTGTGGAAGAAAAGTTTAATTTTATAAATATTGCTAAATTATCCTTTATTTATTCCATTTGTTTTAGACCAATACTTTATGACCTCTCTCTATACCCAAAATATTAAAAAAATATGTGGAAACAAAGCTAGTACTGATTCATGTACAAATGAATAATTCAATAAATATTTTCCCACAATCTTTTCCAATTATTTCTTTTAACAAATTGTACACTTTTGTTTAAAGAAATATAGCAAATTATTTTTATTTAAAAATTGGACTAAAGATTTATTAATGGTTTTTGTTATACTGCATAAATAATATAATGAAATGACAGTGAAAAAAAAATATTTTAGTCTGTGTAAAAGCAGTTTATGAAATTAGAAGTCAACATCGCTCTCTGGATAAATTTATTTAATAAATAGTAGCACAATAAAAGAATACACAAAATATTATGGCAAACATTCTCAATTTTGTTAACAAAATTCATTTTCAGACATTCATACCAAAAGCTAGACACAACCAGGAATCACACCAATATTTCAGTTTCATAATTATTTAAAGAAAAGTGAAGAAACCAATATTAAGAAAAATTAAGGTCTGCAACATAGAATCAAAGTCAACAAATACTGTATAAATATCTTTACGTAATTGATAATTATGTAAATATTTTTTAAATAATATACATTTCTGAAAATCAGGAACATTATTTACACACAATGTGCTAAGAGATAAATTATTGTATCATAAAATTGAAGTATTACAGAAATCAAATTTTATGAATTGGTTTATATTTAATTTATTTTATGTAGCATATTTAATGCTTCCCTAAAAAAATGTACATCAACAAATACACACCAGATAAACAAACAATTTAAGAAATCATTATTCATTTTTATATAAAATTAATTGCTTTTATGATTCCTTTTTTATATTAGACTTAATGTGAAAAAGAAGGAAGAGGAAATGGGAATAGGTGAGATTAAAGCATCTATTTCTTAAATAATTTTAAACAATTTAAGACTTTTTATCGGTAAGGAATGAAAAAAATAAATTATAACAAAGTGGATACATTTAAAAAGTAAAGCATTTTAGGTGATGTCAAACTGTTTTGAAAACACAATGAAAGAAGTCATACTTCAAGTAAGAAAGTATTGCTAAGGTTTTTAGCGTTTGGATATATAGTTTCTTTAAGTGAAACTCAAGTAGCCCATATAGAATTTTTTTTATTAAAAAAAATTGTTACTATTTTTACTTTAGAAAAATTTTTATAAAAAATTTCCAAACTTAATTTTAAAAAATTGCATGACAAGTTTTTATCAAATAACTGAATTTGGATTACACTTGTCTCGAGTCTTTTCAGTTAATGATGAATTTTTTTTATTGGAATTATTCACACTATTTTGTAGTTGCAAATTTAAAATTCTACAATTTCAGTGGTTATTATATGATACTTTAAAGAAGAAAATGTTAATGCATATATATAAAAAATAACAGTTTTCAAATATCATGTACATTTTTTCAGCAAAGATGTACTTATTTTATGGCTATTAATATTTCATATTAAATATCATATTCAATTTCAGATTAAATAATTAAAAAAAAGTTTGTCATTCAAACCATAACTATCTTTAGCAACTTAACACTGGTGGTGACAATTTTATAAATATTTGGCATGAAATACTTAAAAAAATCTCTTAATTTATATAAACTAGGTGTTAATCATCATAGATCATTAGTTGAATGTTTACACATAATCCAGAGAATACCAGAATCTTAAAAACACAGCTTATCTACAAGTATTAGAAGAGGCAAAGAACTTACTAAACACAGAATTTATCACAATGAGCAATGTATCTCAATAAATTTTAATTACAGTATATTAAAAATTCAAAGTAGCTGAGAGAATAGAAAATGTTTGCTAATAAGGTACTTGCAGATATTTATGGCCCCTAGGTTTTATCATCAAGCAAATAAGAAATATTGCCAAGATGGTTGCATTATGCATAATGGAACTTGGGTTGATCTTGATGTAATCTAAAAAAATCATTTGAATCAGGGCCCATAAATATCTACAGGTATCATTAAAAGAAGTAAATTTCAAGGGGAAATAATTCTTTTCAGGTTGCAGGCAATAAAAAAATACACAAGTATCACAAAATACTTTTTAGGATAGTTATACAACCGTAAAAAATAGTCTGTTGAAAATTTTTATTTTAAAAACACACATTTTACTTTGAGTAAAAGTATGTCCAGGTATGCTAATTTTGTTGGCTTTTGAAAATGACAAAATAAACCTGTGACAGATGCTATTACCAATCTCTGTAACAAATGATATAAAAAAATGTAATTTTCATAAACTGCTAGCTCTATCTTGATAAGACTGAGAGTGCAACAGAAAAATGTTTGTACAAAAATACTTGTACTGTAATCTAACAACTCCATGTGTGTCTGTATCAATAATAAATGGGGGAGGGGGAGGAGGAGGACTAATGAATAATAACACCATGAATAGTTTCACAATCAATACTGAGAGTCAGAATTTTATAACTACTCCCTTTTTCTACTTTCTTATTATGAATATGCATAAGCTCTTGCATATGCTCTTATGAACAACTGCATAAAGGAATATGAAAGCAAAATTTTTTGAAAAGTTATGATATTAAAATTTTTGCACTATGTTTTAGTCTATCAGTCTTATCTTAATGGTGCCAGCAGTTGGTGAAAATTATAGTGTTTATATTTTTTTTTGTCTCAGATATAGTTAATAGCATCTCGAGAAACCTATAAATCTTTAAACAATTATGCTAGATACACACTAATTTTAGTCTTATCTCATGATCACAAAATGTATGAAAAATCAATATTGTAAGTTAATTTATTTGAAAAGCTACCAAATTAATTTTGGTAGATGCTTTAATCTTTTATCATTGATAATGAGTATTGTGAAAATACTAGATATTTTATTTTTATTGGTATTCTAATCTAGAAACTATTATTACAATGTTTATGAGAAATGTTTATTTCAAAATAGCTTCTTTTTTTTATTTAAATAAGTATGGATATAAATATATTTTTTATAAAGATTTGAAGGCTAGGTACATGCAGGAAATTTGAAATTCTGCATAATATTCAAATATTTCAATAATATTCAAATTGGAAAAATTATTAAAAAAAGAATTATCAAAAACAATTTTATAATGAGTTTTATTTTCCTATATTATTACATATTTAGTAGCACCAATAATTTAAATACATTGAGATCAAATGAAATTTACGTTTTCTCAATATCTACAAACAAAATTTAACATCTATTATTATTTTTTTGTTTTGCTTTATTTCTTTCGAGGGGGGGGGGAAAGAACATTTAACAATAACTTTTTTTACAGTTTCAAACTTCAAAATTTAGAAACACAATTTTTTTCTTTATCACATATAAACTATATACACTACTTTTTAATATACAAAGCAAAGCAACAAAAAAACTCTGCATTAGAGCTTTTCTTTTAAAAAAATTATATAAAAGTAACTTACCATTCACACATTCTATCAAAACAGAGTGCTCTGCAAATATTTCCCAGCAAACCCAAGAGAAAAACTTGCTAAAGCAACAGTAAAAACATACCCTGGTTTACTTCCAAAATTAAATAAATATAAGACAATTTCATATAAACTTATATTATTTACACAGATTTTTGTATATAGAGTTTACAATTTTTTTTTATTTTTTTTTTATCAAAACAAAATGCAGTTTCAAACATCAATATTATGCACAGCGTAGTATTTAAAGGAATCTGATTCTAGTCTCTCAAAAAATATTTTTGGCCTCGGAGATGTGGCTTTTCATATTTGCCATCCCCAAAGTTCATCACTATCTGTCATATTTTAACAGCAGAGGTTCTAAAATGTAGAGCAACTCAAGTAAAATCATCTACATGGATTGTAATTCCTACTTCACACTTTTTAGCATGCCTAGGAAGTTCTCGGTCACTTCCACCTAACATCCATTCACCACACCTGGAAGGACTTTTATCTTCTTGCCGTCTGAAAAAAATATTATATTGTTTCAGACCTTTGTTATCTCAATAAAATCATCAAACAACCATGAATGAAAATGTATTTTAGTATCCAAGTTCTCAACACTAATGATTAATTATATCATTTTGGATTACAAATTGTTCAAGAATATTTTTTTAAATGTTCTTCGAGTTAATATGCTTTGATTTTTGTTTATTTTCAAATCATTAAAATAGAATTTCAAGTGTCATTTTAGATATAACTTTCTTTTCATATCTAACCTCCTATTTCTAAAATCATGTGGGTTCAGTTATCTCAGAATACTCGAATACCCAAGTTTATCTTTCAAAGGTATAAGAAAAACCACAAAGGTAAGGTACCACAATGACAGCCTTAGTTATAAAGGAATGTATGCTTAGTACTAATGCATCTATAAGTGAGAACCTGTAACGAATAAAGCAAATGCCATGGATATTCAATCAGTCATTCTTAATGAATAGGAATAAGGGGGAAAGAATTATCTACAGTGATTCCATGTTTAGGCACCTGCCACAGTTTCACAAGAGGGACAATTTTGGCCTTTCAGCATTGACAAGGTAAATCAAGATGCCACCAAAATCTGCTTGTGAGATTTAAACTGTGTTTGGAAAAAATGTAATGCTTCAACATGTTTTTTTTTTTCACTGAAAATTTTGACTTAAAGGATAATTACACATTGGTCAGCCAAATAAGTTGAAAAGAGAGATAAATGAAAAGTGAGAGAACCCAGTTCTCCATAACAACAGGAGGAATTAAAAAAAAAAACTTCTCATGAATCCTTAAAGTTTGGCAATGCTGCTTCAAATGACTTTCTTACAATAAAATAGAAAAATAATTAAAATATTGAATAAAGCAGCATTAGAAAAACTGAACAATAAAATATTAATCTGTAACTAGAAATGTTTCATTTACAAATTCAATCAAAGTATCAATACTCACTTAATACGTTTATTTTCAGCAGCTATTCTTAAGATTTCTTGACCTTCAATATCTTGTTGAGTTAGGAAATCGTCCTGATCATCAGGATCACTTAAACGATCCTGTTGACAAAATATGCAATTGTAAAATCAAATACATAAATTACAAGAATATAATCTCTGATTTTAGAATTTATTTCTTTTCCCTGTATGAACAAATTTTCACTTCTCAAATAATAATAAAACAGTATTAAAGATAAATTTTATAATCCTGGATCAGTTTTCTTTTCAAATAAATTAAATTATTTTTCTCATTATTTGCTATAAATTATTCCAATTTTTTTTTAATTATTTTTTATTTTACCTTAATTCAAAACAAAACCTGTTTGAAACTTTATTAAAAAAGTGTTGAATTATACATTTAAAAGATTACCTGAGAATTTGAAAAATTAATACTATGACCCACATAGTGACATAAGCCATAAACATTTGTTAATTTTTTAAATATAACACTCAAGAACTACACTAAAAAAGAAGGGAAAAAAATGCCTAATTAAATAAATAAAAATAAAATAGCTTAACATACATTATTATTTTTATAACTTTAATAAATCTACATCGACTTTATTAGTATTACAATAAATAATCATAAAAATACATACTAAATATTTAAAGACTAACATTCTAGATCTAAATATTATTTATTATTATAAAGGCTGAATCATATTATAAATTTTAATGTTTTGAAAATATATATAGTTTTTGTATTTCCCAAAGATACAAAATTAAAGATTATTTTTAAGTACAGGAAACTTAAAAAAGCCAAATTTATAATGGTTGTTTAAGAAGAACACAGGATAGCACTTATAAAAATCTTATTAAATATTTAAAGAAATTATTTTATGAGAAAATAAAGAATACCTTTACACCTAATGTATCACCATCTTTCATAAAATAAGGTGAATTCCTCAAATTTGATTTTCCTGTGCCCCATCTTTTCTTGCGAGTATTTTTCTTCTTTACCATGAAAAGAAAAATTTTTTTAATACAATTGAAGCAATAATTTAAATTGCCAGAAATTACCTTAATAATACTAATTACCATTAAAATAAAAATAAACAAATTTCAAATTGAATTACATGTAGCTTTAGGAGCTTCAACATTTTTTTTACAAAGTAAATTAAATTCCAATAGAAATAATTTTAATATCAATGATATTCATGATATTTCCATTTACATAAAATTTTTTTGTCAGTTTGCTCATGGCAAATATAACCTATTTTGTTGATTTAACCTGCTATGCAAACTATAGAAGTATTAAATAACAGAAATAGAATCAATCATTTTATAAAAGCTAATTAACAAAAACATACATTAATATAATGTAAGCATTTTCAGATAATCAATTTAAGATATAAAATTGATATAAATATGGACAAACAGTCAATTAAAAAACTAGTTATTAACCAGAAATTTAGCCTAAATATGCTTGAAATAATGGAATTTTGTTGAGTGAAAAAAATACTCCAAAAATTGTGGATAGCACTATGAACACTCATAAACACAATAAAACAAAAGCAGAAGATGTCTGCATAATATCCCTACTGCTTCTACTTTTTAACAGCTAAATTATCATTTCCTCTTCATTTTAAAAGATTGCTCCTTATGCTACCAGTCTTGTTAAAATTCCCACATTTGGAAAGTTTGGTACGAAATATTTTCCCCCAAATTATTTTCTACCTTTCTGAGCTTTCTTTGTAATCCTCTTACAGCTTTAAGTGCATTATTTCTTTTTTAATCAAACATAAATTTAATGCTTTGCATGTATTTTAATCAAATAACAAGTCATTTTTATAAATGGATCTTATTCTAGAATAGTTTGAAATATGCAACTTAAATTAAAATCAATTCAAAACAAACAAAAATAAATAATATAAAACAATTCTAAAGATATGTGATTGAAGACATGAATTAAAATGTTTTTTTAAATTTTAGGACCAGCAAACTTATTATCGGATGGCCCCACTTCAATATTTTAATTTAATTAAATTTATTACTAACTGATAATTTATTTCTGCAAGTATTAAAATTGTGCAATGATAACAAGATTACAAAAACACACAAAATTTTAATACTCTAACACATTAATAGAGAAGTTCCATTTTTATAAATATAAAACAAGTTAAAAAAAAGTAAAAACTTACCGAGCTTGTCCCATCGTCAATTATAAGCCACTGACATTTTTCAGGAAAATGTTTAGCTGCTACTATCCTACTTACAGGGCAACCCACACAGTCTGCAATAGCTTGCTTTAAAGCCTTAGGACCAGATGATTTAGAAGTTTCCCAAACCATTTCTATAGGAGCGGTATATTGTTTGATTTCAGGCAATCTTTGACGAATATTTAACAAAATTTCTGAATGCCTGTGAAAAGAAATTTAAACTAATAAAATTTATCTGAAAATGAAATATATTTATTGTAAAGATGGTTCAACTTTCTGTTATGAATGGTTATTATATGACTCATATAAAACATGATCATCTTTTAGATCATAGACAATATTTTATTTCCAGAAGATTAGAAAAGCATCTTCCAGATTTTTTCCCAAATTATGGCATTAGCAAAGTTGTATTTTATAGAAATAATGACAAAAATAGTTTTTTTAAAAAAAGCACTAACCACTTTGATTTTAGACAATAATCTACAATTTCTAAATAAAATACACAATTAAAATTATATCCATTTTGTATTAAACTATTCCTATAAATTTATTATTTATCTTGTAAATAAAAAAACACAAAGGAAAATGAACTTGTCACTTTGAGAACCTTCTAGAATGGAATAGATTGAATTCTAAATTGTATTAATTATCTACATAGCTCCATGAAGCTGTTTAAAATGAGGCTAAGTTAATGATAATTGATTTTAAGAAAGAATACAATGTATGACAAGTGAGAGACTATTCATGCTTATTTGAAAATTAAGCAAAGGAGACACGCCAAATAAAACAAAATGCTAGAATTATATAATTTTCCTAAAATTTTCATGTATTCTAAATTTTTAAAATGAAAGCTTAATAACCTTTACTGCAAGAAAATCGTTTTTAGCAACCAAACATTTTTTTTTGTGACCATAATCTTGATTAAAAAATTGAGTCCAAATATATATATTTAAATGAGAAAACAAAAGATTCATGAATTCATATGTTAATAAAATGTTTTTATGTTTTTAAAAGCAAGTTTTTATTTATATATTAAGGAATGTAATATCAAAAATGTAGATCCTCCCCCAAATATATATATAAAAAAAATGTGCAATGATTATAGAATCAATCCAGGAAAATTTAAATCCCATTTATAATATACTAGCTGATATATTCAGTGCTACCCGGGATGAAAATACTTTGATCATTTTATTGTCTATCAGTAAAAAAAAAAAAAGTTATTTATTAAAACCATCCTTATGCTTCAGCAATTGTGATCAAAATAATAAAATATAATGTGATTAAGTAAAACTTTTTTTAACTAATGGCAATTAGACCTCAATGATGTTACAATTTAGGGCTAACCTACAATATGTTTCTAGAACTGTTGTATTATGTTTATTCCTATTTTGTAAAGGCAACTATAAAAACTGTAACAAGCAAACTTATTGGTCATATTTTTGAATCACATAGCCTTAATTAAATAAATAATATTGAAGATTATTTAAAATTAAAACTCATAAGTTAATTTTATATTTCAGAAAAAAAAATTTAAATTGCTTACATAAGTTAGTTTAAGGAAGCGATATATTTTTTAGCGATAATCATATAACTTCGGATAAAAGCTAGCTTACAAGACCATTGCTTTAAAAATTCATTGTATATATAAATGAAGCTTTGTAACATTATAACACTGATAAAATATTCATCAATTATGAAACTCTGTAGCTTTCTTTCTGCTTCTTTCTCAGTAATTTTCCTGTTACATGCATGCTATTTTTATTTTACCAGTACATACACAACTTTTTTTATTGTCCTCAGCACAGAGAGAGATAAAGAGTGATGGCAACTGAATACACTCATGTCTGTAGCTTCTTTTCTCTAATCAAATATCCCTCCCCCCCATTTTTGGATTTAAATGTATACTTTTAAAATTATAATTGTTTTAAGATTCCTGATTATTTATTTACCAGAAATGGGTAGTTTTTACTACTTAAATATGATAAATTTTAAATGATTAAAAAGCATGAAAAATCACAAATGAAATATACATAGCATTTAAAAAGTAAAACTTACATTAAATCTTCTTCATGATATAATATTCTAGCAGCTAATGATTGAGACTGAACTTTCAATTTCCTAAAACATTCATTCAAAATTAGACATTACAAAAAATTTCAATTCCTAAACAACAATAATTAGAACTAATAACAGAGCAATAAATAGAACTAATGCAAAATATATTACCTTAAAGTATTAGAGAGACCTCGTAGTACTCGGCCAGGCCTACCATTGTCAAGTATTTGTAATCTTAGATGCCTAATATTTGGTAGACATAATCCTGATAAGGTTGGAAGAGTAAGAATGGTATTTTTTAAATCTGCAACAGTTGACTCATTGGATATTTCTACATCTCCCAATTTTATACTCCTGTTTGCATCATCTCTTATTGTATCACCATAGCTTTGAAGCAAATCTAAAAGGAAAGAATAAAACTCATTTATACCATAAAGCTTAGTTCTTCATTTAATAAAAATAATAGAATGCAGCTAATTTCAAAGTATTCTGACATATTGGTAATATGAATTTTTCCTCTGTTTCCATGAATTTCTTGATAAAATTAAAATATTGCTTATAATTTGGATTAACTTTTGTTCAAATGAGGTCACAATTAAAAAAGAAATGCTGAAAAAGTGCTTTTATTTATGATTTTTCATATGTTATGCTTGAAAACTTTTCAAGATCTTAATTCACTTCAGAAATTTACTGCAGTACACAGTGCTCTACTTGCAGAGCACTACTCTAAATTTTAAACACAAATAAAAAGGGTAGAAAATTTATTTAGGTATATAGGAGTACACAAAATAAATTTCATCATCACACTTATCTTTTTGATTTTGGAGGTGTTCCATCACATGGAACACTGCACTGCATGAGCTCTGGAAAAGGTGACTAAGTGAGCATTGCCATAAAGTGTGAAAATAAATAAAATCTTTAAAATTTGAATTAAAAAAAACGATTTAAACTGTTATCGATTATTAAAAAAGAAGGTTAAGAGTGAATCTTAAACATATATATTTTTTTTCATTTATAATTGAATCTAACGATTTTAGAAACAAACAAAGTTAGGTGTTCCATGTATTGGAACATTGTGGCACAAAGAGTTAGAAAACAGATATAAAAGAACAGATACAGGTACGACACAGGTATTACTAACAATGAAATTTTATCATACAATTATTGAATTCAAACTGTTGTACTTTGCCTATTATATAAAATTACATATTATTTGAATTTAATAATTTTAAATTAAATTTCATTTATAAGAATTACTGTTGTCTTAATTATTAATTATGTATAATTTATTAAAATTAGTAAATATCAAAAATAAATGTGTAATACTTTTTTTCTTATGGTATACAATCCCCCCCCCCAATTTCTTAAATAAATCGAATTTTTGTTGCGATATCATTGGCTTCAAATTAGCCATATTCGACTGTAGGAAAATATCCAAAAAAGAACTTGATCAGTATAACAATGAAATATGTTGATCAACTTAAAAATAAATTAAATAAATAGAAATTAAAGAATACAATTTTTTTTTCAAGACAAAATATTACTTCGATAAGAATGTTATTTTAACATTTTCTCTCAAAAAATTTAAATTCTTAGAAGCATAAATTTAGATTGAAAACTGTATCAAAACTGATTCATATATTCCACTTTTTGAATATATAATTACCATATTCCTTTATTTATCATAAAATTAAAGATTATTTTCAATACAGAAAGGCAGAATGAATATACCAGAAAGTTACATTAAATGAATTTACAAATAAATTTAATAAAAAGATTTTTGAATACACACTTTAATTAGTGAACTAAAAAATTATTTCATTAGACTATTTCCCACTTAAATTTTTAATTCATATTCATAAAGACAGTAAAATTTTGAAGTAATTTTTTTCCTTCCAAATTCATTACCAGGTAATGATTCTAAAATGGAACCAAATTTTAAATATACCCCCCCCCCCCAAAAAAAAAGTCACAACAAAAAATATTTATGTTTATAGAGCAAGCCTGAGGACTGGAAATTGGTGGAGAAAAAATTTCCAAATATTGAATTTGACTTAACTAGTTGTTATTGACTTAATTATCATAAAATACAGGGCAAAAAATATATTTATTATAAAAAATACTATAACAATTAATAAAAGAATTATTTTCCTAAAAATTAAAAATATTAATAATATTAAATAAATTTAAAATAATTTTATCAAGTTTCCAATTATTTTTAAACTAGTCAAAGGTTCCTACTTAAAAAAAAAATCCTCCTCTGACTTTCAAGTAAAATAAAAAAGTGACATACTTTCAATACCACTGTGCAGACCATTCATATACTCATTTCCCTTTTGAGAGTTTGTCCAGTTTTCAAGAGTAGGAAACAACCAAATTGAGAATGTTAAAAACCCTTTGGCAGGCAGACGGCCTTCCATAATTAGAAGATTCTCTCCATGTTGGATACTTTCATCTTCTAAAGTCATGCCATCAAGTGATAACTGTTCCATTGGCTCACCGCACCAATTAGTTTTACGCAAATGCCACGCATCTCCTATAAATAGGAAAATTACAAAAAAAAAAAAAAAAAAAAAAAGATGCAGCTATAACAATTTTTTTTGTTATAAAAAATAAATACTAAATGTGAAAAAAAAATTAGAAATATTAAGAAAGAAAAAAGCCATTAGTGGTGAAAATGATGATGTAATTTTTTTAAATGGTGATTAACATTTCACACGGCTTTATCTCAAAAAATTTACAGTTGGGGGGAAAAAAAACACCTACGAAGAATATTAGATTCTACATTTAGTTAAGAAATATCTTAAAATAAAAACAATAACTTAATTTAGAAGATTTTAATAAAATTTTTCAAATAACTATTTTGAATTTCATTTTTTTTCTTTCGTTTACTTACAAATTAATTATTTATTTTTGAAATTCAAGGACAAAAAACTTTTTTACAATTGGAAAGGAGTATTATTAAACAGTTTTAAAAGCCATTAGTGGTAAAAAAGTAAAAATAAATAAAACAATAATTATATAATTTACATTAATAATTGTAGATAATTTCTTAATTAGAGTTAAATGTAGTTGCAAAGAATATTATTTCATTTAACAGTTATTTGAATGAAATCAGGGAATCTATAAACCATGGAAATCCTTTTGTCTGTTCACAATTATGTGTTTTGCACCTTAAGTGAATTAAGGCCTTTTTTTTTCTGATTTTCTATGCATGAAAATTATATTGAAAAATATTTTATATTAGTTTTGCATTCAATCAAAAAGCTAGCTTGTAAAATGTATCATTTCTGTAATATTATGCTTTGGGCTTGATTTTAATTTAAAAAAATTATGCTGCATATGAATAATTATGTGTTTCAAGTTAGAATTTTTAAAAAATAATTCAGCTACAAAATAATTCCAATTATTAGAATTCAATAATGTTGTACAAGTGGCAAAATGAAATCCTACCAGTATTAAGTAACACTCATTCTATCATTGGGAAAAGAATATATAGCTAAAATATTTATTACATAAAGAAATATCATACCATTTAGACCAGCAATGCAAAGCATTTTCCGTAAGCATTCCTGTACACTCATATTTTTATTTACAGTAACTTCAAAATCTACAGAATCCCCTAAGCCAATACCAACAGTAAACATTATTGTTATCTGTAAAGTAGAAAAACACAATATACCAAATACCAAAGAAATAAAATATTTTTAAAAAAATGCTGTTATTATTAATAAAAGTAAATCCCTAGCATTACAAATAAATGAATTTTAAATGCTAATGCAGATTCATATTATTTTAATTCAGGTCAATTCCTTATTATTTCCTGAAGTTCTCATAATTAAGGTAATCAATTTTAAATAGCAGAGAAGATATGAGATTCAAATTAAAACTTTCATGAATTATTTATCACAGAGTTGACCAGCATAGAATTATTAAATAGACAACTGCCAGAAGAACTCCCAGAAGCTTCAAGATTTTATTATGTTATTTTGAAAGGCGATGTTATGCTTGCATTTAATTATAAGACTATGCAATTAAACTTATTCAGATTAAAATCAAGTACTATTGAAGTTAATTTTAAAAGTTTATTCAAATGGTTTATTCAAAGTTTATTCAAATTTCACAAGTTTTATATATTAAATAAGTTTCATTATTTTAAGTAAGAGAGAATTTAAGAAAAGGTTAAGGAAGCATTAAGTATTTTAAGAAAATACAATGATTTATAATTTAAAAAAATCATTATTCAATCTTATAAATTAAATATTATTATAAAAAAGATTATATTAAAAAATATCATTTTTTTCCTATTTTGCTTAAAATTTAAATTTTAATTATGCATTTTTTATATGCACTATACTGAAATCAAACTGCAATTAAACACTTTGCTATTTCAGTTTATGAAAATTTACTACTTAAAAATATTTATATAAATTAAAATCTGCAAAAAAAGTTTTGAAATTTTGAAGGTGAAAAGGGGTTTTGAAATTTCCATTGCCTAAAATTATCCCTAGAAAGCTTCACTACAGTTCACTAAAAAACAAACAATTGTATATCTAAAATTTTGATTTGTGATAAAGACTTTTGCAATCCTAATTCAATGATCAACTCATGTTTTATCAAAAATAGGATCCATATCTTTGATCAGGTAATCAGAAGAATAATAAGATTCCTAAGCATACTTGTGGTAGTATATTTTAATGCATCACATGCAAATAAATTAAAAATATAATTTTTGATTTTCCTCTATTTTCCTAATTTTATTCTTCTATTTCATTCTTAAAACTTAATCTAAGAAGTTTAAAATTCTATGGAAGAAACTACATGCAAGTGAAATAAGTGAATAATAATGTCTTGCTTTTTGATGTTTTATAAAATAAATACAGTTATTCACATAAAATTTAAATAGAGCAAATAAAATAAATGAGCAAACCTGATCAGGAGCAGGTGGTTCACCTTCTTCTATAGTTAAACAAGATGCTTCCACAATACCAGCTTCACGGATGGTGTAATGCTCATGCACTACAAAAAGTATAAATAAGAGCTATTAAAAAGTAATTTTGTAATAAGCACAGCTTTTAATTCTTAATTTAAATAAATTATATTTATGATATATTGAATATTTTATTTACGATTAGGAAGCACTTTCATATAAACAAATAAACAATTAAGAAATTGAAATTAAAAAAATTATCTTGTTTTACTTGGACTATAAATAAATGACATATCTCTATAGATATAGCAGAATATATATTCCTTATAAAAATTCATAGTATCTATAGAATTTTGATGAAATATGGCATATGTGCTATTTAATGCAAAAGAAAAGTACTATCAGTTTTTCAAATTGCATAAATTAATCAATTATTAAGTGGAAATTTGAAGCTTTTATATAGCTTTTTTTCAGTAACTTACTGCAGAAATATAAGAAAAGAATAACATTTATATCCTCTTAAAATAAAATAAAATATAAAAAAAATCCAATAAATAAGTTTATATTACATTGTGTATTTAGACAAAAATTATTACCCTTTTTTAAAAAGAATTATGCTAAGGTCAATAGTTTGATAATTTGTTAGTTGACAGATGAACAGATCACAAAATATCACTGTAAAGGAGGAAAGAGGAGAGAACAGTTTGCTACTGTCTTATTCTCCAATTCTATCTGTTATTTTTCAAATAAACGATTAGTTTAGATAGTTTAAGAGTTGTTAAACTGAATCAATTTGCATTCATATTCAAAAAGGAAAAACAAGAAATGCTTATACTGTCAGACTCTTCAAATAAATTTTCAATTAATTTTTTCCATTCAAAAATAACTATTTATTTAAGTAACATCAATTCAAAATCCTTTTGTTGGATGTCTTTAGTTCAAAATAATTAACAATAATATTAATTATTCTAAACAATGTGCAAAATTTTTATTTAATAAATTTAATTGAATTTTTACATAAAGGGTGAAGCAGCTGGTCACCAAAATTAACAAATACATATCTTTTAGCAATACAAGAAATAAAATGAGACAAAAACTTACATGGAGGTCTTTTACTTTGAGACTTTATATATTTTCTTAATATAAAATTTCTGTTGTTGTCTAAATTCAATTGAGTCACAGCAAGAGCTCTTAATTGCTCGACAGTCTGAAAAAAAAATGTTGGAAATGTTAATAACTCAGCAAGTACTAATTCAACTACTTCAAATTTTTTCAAAACAGGAAACAACAATAATATTTACATTCTACAAATTTATCAAATTCATTTACTTTCCATTAGCTTTAAATCTGGTAATGCATGTTTATTGTATACTTCTTTAAAATGTTTGTCTACTTTGAAGGTTTATATATATATATATATATATATATATATATATATATAT
>JAPMOR010086123.1:205807-239032 GCA_026543865.1 Argiope aurantia
AGGCGTTGAGGCTTGTTAGACGGAGTGCAGACGAGACGAGATGGATCCGAACGAAAGTCAAGACGCGTGAGACGAGACGGGTCTCTGGACGAAAGACGAGATGGCACATGTGAATTAATCCTGCGACGTATTCGACGAAATCTATTTAATGTTCATTTCTTTTATGTTAATGTAATTGTTCGTCCTAAATGTGATTAAATGTGCGTGATTCTAAATAGTAGTGATTCCTGAGTCCTACATATATATATATATATATATATATATATATATATATATATATATATATATAACACTTATTTTTATAGCTGCAAAGAGATCTACAATTGCATTTTTTATATCTTTATTTTAAAAAACTGAAAATTAGAAACTAATTCAATTTTCACACCGTACTAGGATGTGTTTCAAAATAGAACTCATATTACAAAATATTTAAAAATCTACATGCATTTAATTTTCATTTTTAAGTAAAAGAATTCTCACAATGAAGAAAACCTTTAATCTTTCTTGAAATGTGGCAACTTTTGGGGCTAGGTAGTAGAAATTTCACTATAACAATGTCCATAATAGTTCATATGAAGTAAACAATTGAAAATTTCAATATTTTCGGAAAGAAAATCCAGTTTCTAGCAAATACAGGTTCAATATTTTTTTTTGTTGATATTAATTTTTAAAAAAATGCATTCAGTGCCAGTAAAGATAATGACATGAAATAAGCCATCGAATAATTAGAAGAATTAATTTAATCATTAATTTATAGTCATTTCAAAATACACATCATACCAAGATATCAATGGATTTGTCTTAATGGCATAAATATTGGGTATTTAATTATATCACAAATAAAATTGTATATATACACTAGCAAAGATTATATCCAAATTTAGTAATGGTGTATACACACATCAATCAATAGTAATATTTCAGTTCTTTTGCTTGATCTAAGTAATAATTTAACAAAAATTTTAATTATATTATTTCCGAATGAGAAAGAAATGTCCCTGTTTACCCATTTTAAGCAAAAATCGCTATGAATCATATTATATAAATGAATTCCATGATTAAAAAGAGTGAAAAAAAATTGAAGTATTCAACCAATTAATTTCGAAATAAATTTTGTAAAACAAAAAAAAAATCATGTTATTTTATTCATACAGTTATATATCTACATTAAACAGGAATTAATGCAATAATATAAGAAAGCTGAATCTATAATAACTTATTTTAAATCACTTACACTATCGAGATCAATTGTAAGCTCTGCCATAGGAATATTAGGACTGTTTTCAAGTATGAATCCCTGAAAAAATAGCAAAATAGAATAAAAAATCATAAGCATACATTTATTCACTTTTAAATATTTTTTTAAAAATTTAAAAATATTAAAAAAATTCATTTCAAAGATTTCTACGATAAAAAAATTGCAAAACAGCAAGCAATATGATGTATACAATAAGAATATTCAATTTCTAAGACTTCAAAAGATTATGTATAAATTCATGCATAAAAAATTCTATGGAATGGGTCTGAAATATTGAAAGGAGAATAATAGCATACAGTAAATAATATTTTCTAATAATATAATATATTAAATAATTTAACAATAATATTTCTAAAATCTCATAGTAAAACCACTGATGGGGAAAATCTTGGTGTCTTCTGCTCTTATGTCACGATGTAAATGGACGTCAGTTTTATCATTGCTTCTAGTACATAATATGCCATCCTTGATGGAATAAAGTGAAGTGGCTATGCATTTGCTTAAATTATATTCTCTCTCTCTCTCTCTTTCTTTCTCTCTCTCACACAAAAAAAAGAAAAAAAAATTCAAAAGCAGATAACCATAGTACTTGTACTAATGATAGTTTTTCAGTATAAGAAGGTCAATATTTGCATAATAATAATAGTTATGATATAAGATGTAATACACTTAAAAATATTTTAATGGTTGTAAGAATATCAGGACAATTCACAGTAATTGATAATCCTCCAATTTCTCTAGCCTTATATCCAATCAAGAATCTGTAAGATCACTTCAACAATTTAATTTGTTTTCTAGATGATACATCTTTCAACATCTTGCCGAGAAAACACTTCCAACCTGTTCAGGAGCTGTACATATTAGATATGGGAGTTACAAAGGATATTGATCAGTGATTACATTAGTGGTGTTCAATTATGCTGAAATTAATGATAGATGTGGATTTTCGCAGAATATCTTTTCAAACTGAAGAAAAGCATTTTAGTTTTCACTCAAAGGCATTATTGAGTAGATATGATGCAAAAAGACTTCGGATAAACAAATAAAATAAACACTGAAATTTTTTTGATAGATAGCTGACTGATTGATTTATTAGATTACATTTTGTTCTGAAAACAATACGAGTGATTGAGAAGACCATGGTGCTTTTGAATGAAGACATTTTTTTAATCAGTTTTCTATTCCTATAGGCACATACATACTTTTTCAAACAATATTTCTATCAACATATGGAAGATTTCACATATTTTTACCTGACAGCAATTTTGCACCATAACTGTCACTTTACTGCACATTTCTTTCATTAGAAGAACATCACTACATCTCATACTTTCTGCAACAATGTTATCTCCATCAATGAAACTGAGTTCAGAGAGTGTATGAGCATTATGAGTTTCAGTCAATGGAGACAATCTTGTTTCTTCTCCTATAAATAAGAAAAATATCTGAAAAATCTATTTCTCTTTATATTTCAATTTAATTGATTAATGTTGATTTTTTCCAAACATTTCAACCATGGCTAAAACAATAATAATTATTATAGTAGTAAACTGTATAATTATATGGTTACTGGTTATTAATTTTAAGAAGTTAAATTTGTTATATACAGCTAGTATCAGAGCTATACAATTTCACAACACCACATTATAAATTGTTAAATTTCCAATCGCACATTTTATAAATATCTAAAATAAAAATGACCAGAAATAATTTAAAATAATATTTTAAAACTAACATTTATATTGTATTATTTTTATGAGTTAAAAAGTTGTTTGTGATTACTTAAGCAATAATTTCTTTCCTTTCTAAGAAGAAAATTTTTCTTAAATAGATCTACACCCAGAACAAAATTATAACAAATATCAGTAATATTTAATGCAATATTTTATTTTAAAATGTAACAAGCCTAAAAAAACAATAATATAAATATTTAATGGGGAAAACAATTTAAAAAGCTCATAAAAAATTGAAACAACATTACAGCTTTCCTCATTGATTTATGTTTATTTAATAGACATTTTTTTTCTCAAAATTAATAAATTAGCATTGTGAAATCCTGACAATTACATAAGAAGATTTTAGAAATTTTATAATTTATTCAGAACTTAATATTTTTAATTGACATTTTTATAAAAAGGAATAGTTAATGATATATTTTAAACTAACTACATAATGACAAGAAGGTGGAGTAAAAAAAAGTAATTCAATTTTTATACTGCTTTGAATCCCTATTCTAGAAACCACTAGATCTAAATATAATAATCAGACCAGAATCTGTTTATACATGATTATAAAAAAACACTTTCTCTGTTTGGAAGCATCTCATATTGAAATTAATGAGTAAATTAAAACTGAACTTTATATACAGACCCATGGAAGGTGAAAATAAAGAACCATAAAAATTTCACAAAAAGAGAAAATTATATAAAAAAATTCAGATACAATATCTCAAGTTGAAGGAAAGCTAGAATAGTTGTACAGATCCTTATGTTGATAAATAGTTGATTATTTTCTGCAAATTTCACGTGTGTTATTTATTTTTGCGTATGCATTTTTGTTCTTTCTTTTTTGTCATTCCAGCAATTATGAATTTTGCATGTCACATTTTCTGTAGATTCATTTTAATCAATAATTGCCCCCTTTTCATTCCAAAAGTATTAAAAAAACATTTATCTATGTCTTCACAGTTTATACATAAAGTTTTATTGCATTCCATTCATTATTTTCCAAATAAGAAAAAATATTTCAAGGCCATCTGTACACTGATCGATTCGATAAAGAAGATGGCCCCAAGATACTTTTGGGTGAAGACTTATTCAAACAATCTCAGGCATACAGCTTAATCATTTCACTGCAAAAATTGAATCAATCAATAAATTCACAATCAGAATTACTAAGATAAAAATTTTTTTCAGTTATGTTGTTTATTTGATTGATGCTTATGTTGCCACTTCAACTTTAACATTAAGGCTGACACCAAACAAATGCTCATCTCATATTTTTGGGTGGTATATTGTAGAAGATATCTTGGTAGAGTAACATTTCATGCAATAAAAAACTTGATAGAAAAATACACATTGAAAAGAGTCTCCACAGTCCAATGTCCCACTATTTTCATCCAGTACCTACCAATCTCACAACATTAAAACCACAAAAAATACAGAAAGCAGAGTAAAGAGGCCAAAGAATAGGTATTGCCAAGATTGATCTTTTCTTCAATAATAATGAACTTTCCATGCCCAATTTCAGATGTGAATTTTTGAATTACAAATGTCATTAACATGACAGTCTCATATGATTGCCTTTCCAGTCATCATTCTTTATTTTATGACTAAACTTTGCATCTTACCTAAAATAACATTACATTCAAGGTTACATTATTGTTTAACACATACACACACATATGCACACACACTTTTAAAAGTAAAAAGAAATGTCACCTGTGAAAATCTATAGGGAAAAAATAAAATAAAAGCGTAAAAAAATAATTAGAATTTCATTATTTTGAAGAAGTAGCAATTCCCCAGCCTCTACACAGTTAGCTAAACAAGATTTCAAAGCAATCACAAATATTCTATGAAACTCAAGAACCAAGCTTCATCAATAGACTGAAGAAAAATTACCTGCAATTTAATGCCAGTTAATATACTTTTTCAATGTATTTGATATAACTGTGTCATACACAAATAAACATTCTCCATATCAATAAAATATGTTTACACGGACCCTGTAAATCCAGTCTGCTGACACGCATATCTTCTAAAGGTAAAGGGACAAGGTTAGAAATTAGATTTTTAAGTTCAGTGACTGTAGTTGTTTTAGGAAAACCACGAGACATCTCCACAGTTTCTCCATTTTGCAGTTTGATAGAAAGATTTAGAAGAACAGGCTCATGAGCAACTCCTATTGCAAAATGTTCACCTCCAAGCTAAAAAAGAAAAGCATAATTAATTTTAAAGAAAATTAAAATATTGCCCTTAAATTTTTTGAAAAAATTATGACTTTTACAAAATTTGTAACATAAAAGGATAGTTCATAGCTGAAACATTTATATTTTGAATATATATATGTGGTTAATAAATCCTTTATAACCATGTTTTTCCAAGTAAAACTACTCAACATTCACTGTCTTAGTTGGCTGTCAGATTTCAATCAATTTTGCAAACTTCTTTAATATTCCACTTAATTTTTTTCTTGAGTAACTATTGAACATAGAAGTTTTCCCACTATTTTGACATTCTCTTTTTATATTTTTTTGACCATAGGTAATATATGTAACTTCATGCCTAACATTCCAATATGATCAAAGATTGGAATTAGATAATTATTCATTTAAAATTTGTTCAAAACCTTAATCCTTTTAAAAATGTTACTAAATCTAATGGCTTATGAAGGCAGGCGTAATTCACATTGGGCTCTGAGTGTCAGCCATTTTTTTTTATTAATGTGCTTTTTTATTAAATAAAAAAGCATTATTTGACATGCTTTTTTATTAAAATAAAAAAGCATGTCAAATAATCTACAAGGGTCTTTCCATTTTTCAATTGCCAGTGAATAGTAGGATGCTGTGATGATTTAGTATTATTGTGTAGTGCATCCTAATCTCACTGAAATATTGAGATTTATCCTAAAATTATGGTTTCAATTGCATTACATCAGAGGAGTTTTTGAAATTCAAACTCATTAAGAATTATTTCAGATCCACTATGAACCAAGAACAACTCTCTATTTAACCATCTTGCAAATTGAAAATAATATAGATAAAAGTATTGATTTTGATAACATAATTTAAAAATTTGCAGAACAAAAAAGTTAGAAGATATTCTAAATCTCAAGTTAAAGTGAAGTTTTCTATAATAGAGTCTACAGTAGGAAACTTGCAACCATTTGAGTTTTTGTTAGAATAATAATAATAAACTAAGCACTAGATACTATCAACAGAAAAAAATATATATATATTTACATTATACTTAAATTGTCATTAAAAGTCATTTTATTTGCTCTCTCTCTCTTTCTCACACACACGCACAAATGTTTACAAGATACTAAACATTATGTTCTTACACTTAAACAATTGAGTAAAAGAAAAATTACTTCCTCATGAAATTCTATATTTTACTTTGATGGGCATGATGGGGTCTGCATTGGGTACTACAAGACTTAACGAAGTCCACAATGCATTTATAAAAAAATCATATTGAAAAACTATAAATAGATTATTTTAAAAGTGGAAGCATACTTTTTTTTATAAGATAAAAAATGGATATAAGCCATGATCATTTGAAAGGAATAACACATGTAAATTTCACTGTTGTATTTTTGAGACTGAAAGTGGAAGTTGGTAACCATTGTCAATTCAGATGAAAAATCATAGTTTCAAAACTAAAACCCAAAATTTGTTAGTACAGCAGTTTAAGATACTGTTATAAAACTCTGAAAAGTGTGGGAAAATTGAAAGCCTGCAAAACCTAGAAGTGGTTTTGAATTTGAATGGTAAGAAAAAGAGTTAACTTTTTGAAATGCTGATAACTTTTTGAAATGCTGATAATTTATTATATATATATATATATATATATATATATATATATATATATATGAGATATCCCCTAAAAGTGAAACAATTATTTTCTTAACTATAATAATTAGACATATACCTTCCTGTGTAAAGTTTTTTTTTTTTCAAATCAGGTATTCAAATATATGGAAATACTCTACTTTCCGTAGATGGAGATGCAAATAAATAAATAAATTTTTATACTGTCCCCATAGTGAAACAGTGCAGAAGGATAAAATGTTTTTCTAACACTCATCTATAAAAACAAAGTTTCACACTTCTACCTACAAATTTTGTTAAGGTTTTAAAAGGTGAATATAATAATAAACTTCTCAATTTTTATGGATATTTTTTATACTTAATTAATAACAGTTTTTTAAAATTTATTCAAGATGAACACCTTTGACACTCACTCAAAGTTGAATTCTTTTAACAATAGTTGTGCATATGAGAATGAATTTATTACTTGTGTCTTAAAGACAAGCTTTTTGAATTTGTAGGCAAAGATCTACGAAAAGTATACAGTCAAAGACAATTCATCACTTAATTCAGAAAAATGTCAATCAAAATGAACTAATTATATCCGTTATTATTCAGCATAATGTTGCACAAAATGGAACCAACTAAAGAGCCACTCCATACATTTATAGAAAATTGCCACTAATAATGAAACCTTTTGTAAGAAGAAAGGATTTATTGTTCCAAAAATGGTAGATTTTATTAATATTTCTTTCTCGATAATGAAGCATTTGCTGTCCTAATCCATGTTGTTTAGTTATCCATGTAACTGTTGTATAAACCATGGATACTGTATATACTCTGTTTCACCCCAACTTGGCAGTATTGTAAAAGGCACAAAATGTGACGCTCCGTACTGGGAAAGAGTTCCACATCAATTTTGATTTTAAAATAACTAAAATGTGCTGAAATTTATCAAATTATATCATAAATTACAGAAATCATTTTTTTATCAGCATGTATTTAAAATTATTCTCAAGTTAAAAGTGCTTAGCTGTTAAATATTTTGTAAATAAAGCGAACGAATAAAACCAAAAGATTGTCATAATGGATTCCACTTGGGCTAGAACTGGTCTCCAAGGTCAAATATTTGGTGCGCTTCTCTAGTACGCCCCCACCAGCTTTGCTCCGTTTAGTTCTCAACCTTTATTATCATCACACGTACCTTTTTTGCTCTCGCTTTTTTATCAGCTATTTTTTTGATATTTTTAATCACATTCATTTTCGATTGTTGATATTTATTCAAGTCGTCATTTCTAAAATGTCCGAAAAAGTGTTATCACCGATTACGCTCTATACACCTTCAAGACAAGGGAAACCAATAAAAATGCAGCACGTAGAAACATATTAAATGTTTATTCTCGACTCTGAGAAGAAAACCCTCAAGATTCTATCAATCAAATCGTTGACAAAGTTTCGCATCTTATGGGCGTTTCGCAAAGAATAGTTTTCCATTTGAAAAAAGAAAAAAAGGCATCCAGTCCTTTAAGTACCCCTGGAAAGAAGCAACCAGGCTTAGAAGGTAAACAATCAAGACTTATAAAATATGATGACTTTACCTTATCCTGCACTCAACGAAAAATCCATGCATTTTTTTGTAGAAATGAGATTTCAACATTAGATGAAGTTTTAAAAGATGTGAACGATGATAGAGATATCTTTTCGAAAAACATCAGCAGAACAACGCTTTATAGAATATTGTAAGACTTGGGATTTTCTTTTGAAAAACGAAAAAGACAGGCGTTACTTCTAGAGAGACAAGATATTATTTTGTGGCGGTGGAATTATTTGAGAAAATTTGCTCATTATAAGAAACAAAACACGCCCATTTATTATCTTGATGAGACATGGGTAAATGAAGGCCATTCTCAGAGTCGAGTATGGAAAGATACAAAAATTAAAAGTAGTTACAAAGCCTCCTCTTCAAATTTAACAGTAGGTTTGTCAGCACCAAAAGGAAAAGGAAGAAGACTCATTATTACACATATTGGAAGCAAAGGTTTCGTCTGTGATGCAGCTGAGATTTTTATTGGGAAAAAAAGTGGTGACTTCATGACGAGATGAATGGTGATCATTTTGAAAAATGGCTAGAAAGTGTTCTTCCTAAATTGAAGAAAAACAGCGCAATCGTAATGGACAATGCTTCTTATCATTCAGTAAAAATGGAGAAAATTCCTACAACTTCTTGGACTAAAAAGTCTATTCAAGAATGGTTATACCAAAAGCATATTACATGGGATAAAGACATAATTAAAATCGAACTTTTGCAGAAAGTTTCTGAAGTGAAACATTTTTATGATATATATAGAATAGAAAATTTCTAGAATTTAAATACTATTGAAGAGCAAGCATCAAAAGATTTAGAGGGTTCAGATTTAGAAATTTCTTCTAAATAGTCTAAAAACCAAACATAGTGAAATGACATAGTGAAACAAATTAATAATAATAGTTAACAAATTAATCATATCAAAATAATATGATTTTTGATTCCATTAATGTAATAATTTTAAAGTACTGCATATGATTATATAAATATTACTATAATATTCGGGGATATGTAATTTCCATTCTTTATCAGCTACTCATAATTGTTTTGCAGTTCTCATGATATTTGATATAGGGTTACAAACTTTTCTGGATTCCTTTAATTATTTTTCTTTGAGAAAAAAAATGCTTGCCGATCACATAATCAAAATTAAAAAAAAAATATATATATATTATATAGATTCCAGTAAAAAAAGGTAAATGTAAATCCTAAAAATATTATTTGCTCTTTTTGTAAAAACTTTTCAATTTTTATAACAAAAATTACACATTTGAAACTTTAGAAATCAATAGACAGAAGAAAGATAACAACTGAGATTAATACACACATACAAAAAAATGAATAGAGTGTATTCCTCACCTGCTTCCCATCCCAAACAAATATTTTTGTTCCTTCAAGAATTCCTAAATCTTTTAAAGTCTCAAAATTTTGAGCTAAAATAAAAACAGAAAAAAATCCCTTTTTTAATGAGGATATATCAAAATATAAACAAATAAAAGTACATAATATAACTTTACAATAATTGCTTTGTATCATACATGAAAAAAGAAAAATCATGTTGCTTAGTTTTTATATTAATCATTGATAAAAATTTTAAAAGTAGTAAATAAAATAAAAATAAATAGAAGCATATACATATATAAATTGAATTATTCCTTATTTCTAACAAGACAAAATTTCCACAGCATAATTAATAATCAGATATGCAAATGTAGCTATTTACAATATTCTGTTGTATACATATATATATATACCATAAAATTATTTCATACTGCCACTGTATCTACAGCTTCACCTGTGTGTAATTGTTCAATAAAATAAATAAATAAACACATATGCTTTTAAGCTGTTGAGTTTTTATATTCAATCCATAAGAAGTTTTTAAAAAGTTAATTATTATTCTAAAGCATCTAGATAAAAACATTTTTATTGATAGCATTTGGCATATATACATAAAAATTTCTTTGAGTTCCTCCTCTTAAATATGGCTCCATATAATTAGATATTGGAGAAATGTGGGATTTCTAGGTTCCTAATCATGTCTTTAGAAGATTAAATGTGAACTTAAAAAATTAATAATATTAAAAGAAAGCAATTTAAAGACTCTTTGGCATAGATATTTAATACATTTTTTTCTTAAAGTCCTGATTGCAATCTTTAGCAAAAAGGCAATCCTCTAAAGCCAAAAAATAGAAACCAACATAGTTTGTAAAAAATCTTCAATGATTGCAAGAAGTATTTGCAGACAGCATTTATTTAAAAAAAATTGCTTTCTGGAGAAAAATTTTGATAGATTAATTTCTCATTAAGATTATGATTGTACTATAGGTTTGTTCTATGAATTGAATATTTCAAACAGTTTGTAAAGATTATGGTCAATATCCTTACTTTGGTTAAAAAAATTATCAATAAAAGCTAACTAGACCAAATTTATCTAGTAAACTTGAAGTAATAACCATTTAAATTTCTATTATTAAGTCATCTTTTTTTATTTTTATACCATAGAGTAAAAGATAAAATGGAAGGAATATCCTTGAGAGTTTCTTGGTACTTGCTATTTTGATAAATTTGGTACATATTTGAAGCAAAATTTTCTGGTAATATATAATAATTATTTTGCACTTCTATTCTTTTAAAGCATGGACTTGACTTCAAATACAATTTTTGCGACAGAATCCCCCTTTTCATTCCAAGAAATGTTGAATGTTCTGGAGTTCAAATGAATACAATCTTTTGGTTAAGTTTTTCACTAATTCAAATTTTTCTATAGCTAATTCTCAGTGATATAACAGATAAACCTCTCAAGACTCAAGGACAGAGGAATTATTTATCAGCAACAGTAATTTTTTTTTTGGGGGGGGGGAACCAAAAGGTTATCAATGTCTTAACAGATTGCTAAAGATGGAATTACTAGGACGAATTTGATAAGAGAAAGATTGTAACAATAAAATGTTTAAATGTACTAGGTACACATTTTAACATTAATTGTTACTAAAACCAAATTCTAGCAATTATAATATTTAGATAAATCAGAAGTAAATAAGTTTCATGGAGTAAGATATGAGCAGTGGGAATACCTATAACAAATATGTATAAAAGTATTTATTCTGAAAATATTTTAATTGCATTCATTTATTTTTAAATAAAGTTCTATTCAATAAACTCAATCTAAAAATTAGTAAAATAAGACTTATGGTTTAAAAATTTAAGTTTTAATGTTATTAAACTACGAGACAAAATTAGTCTAAACAATTAAAGAAATTTCAACAACTTTAAAAAATAGTTTTTAAAACAAGTTTAAAAAAGGTACTATGCAAGAAATTCAATTTAAATTCAACTAAAATAGCTGCATAACAGAAAAAAAAGTAAAAATCTTTGAAGGAAATAATTTCAATATTGGTAAAAGAGTGCCAGTGTGGATGTAATCAAGAAATAAAATAGGTTTGATATTTTAACAAAAAATAAAAATATTGCTATAAAATGTGTTTAAATTAATTTAAAAATTGATTAAAATGAAAAAATAAATAGCTCCTTAGTAAAGAAATTTATAACACTAATAAGCTATTTTTTAAAATTTTAATAAGTTGTAAAAATAATTTTTGTGTAATGATTTGTTCAAAAGTTATGGGGGAAAAATGTAAAATCTTTTAACTCATGTTTCACCCTCTTTTGAAGGTCATAAATTTTTTTTAATAGTGCAGTAAATCCTTACAGGTACTAAGACTCATATGCACCAAATTCCATTCAAATCTGTCAAGGGGTTAGGAATTATATACAATTTAAGCTATAAATAAGCAAACAGATTTTTCAATTATAAAAATATAGATAAAATTATTTACCAATTAATGAAAATAAATTACAAGGCTCTAATTTTTTAAAAAAATGTCAAATTACAGAATCAGACCAAACTCATGAGAAAACCATGATTACTTCCACTCACAGGGTGTTTACTCAAGATCTAGAAACAGAAATTGCATTGCAAAGTTACAATTCCAATTTATCTTCCTAGGCATTTCTCAAAATTTAAGATTTAAATCCCAAGTAATATTTCACTAAGCCTTTGAATTTATGTGTTTATCACCAAACATTAAAAATTTATTTCCTATAAATCTTTATATTAAAAATAAATGAGAATAAGCAAAAACCCTGATTTTATCAAATTATGATTCTGATTCCAAGCAGAAACATAGTAATATTTTAAGGACTGCCATAGTATTAACAGTGACTGATTGTGTTACATTAACTGAAAATAAGTATTCAAAATTTTAACTTGACATAAAATATTTAACCCCCCCCTGCAGTTATGTCATGAGAGCTCTTGAAATTTAATTGAAAAGAAATTTAAATTTATATATATTTGACTAATTTCACAGAACATAAAATTGACCAGTATAGCAATCAGTCACAGATACATTTGTCAATTTTATAAGTATTACCAAAATTTTTTAAGTGTTTTTTAAATGATATATATGAAATTAAATACATTAACATTCTAATTGAATGTAATTTTAAAGCAATTAAATTATTCTTCTGAAATAATTATTAGTTTTATTAATGAATCAATTCCTTAAAAGAATATAAATATAAATATATATTAATAATTATATATATTAAATACTTTCTGAAATAATGATTATTATATTAGTGAAATAATTCTTTCAAAGTATGAAGAAATCTAAAAATTATCAAACAATAAATTTGAAATATTAAAATATAACATACATTCAGAGAGTTCTTCATAAAGATGTAAACCAGCAGGAACTTCTCGAGCTGTATGTAACACAATTTCTTGACTAGGATAAAGTTCAGAACTTAACTGAAATAGAATAAGTAGTAGGAAAAATTAAATTCTGGATTATTCTTTTATTTATTTCTGTTCCAAATCTTATTAGCTCATTTATTTTAATTTAATATCTGTTAGTATACCTGGCATTGCTAGGGATCAATGATTTAACACAAAATAATCTATGAATTTTTTAGAAGTGCAATACAAACATTTCTTTAAAAGTATTTGTAAAGTAATAGCATTGCAATTACAATAGCAACTCAATTCACCTTGAAGTAAGAAGGCAAGTTCTTTCTTGAAAACAACAAAATCAAACCAAGGCAATCTCTAAAAGATTTATTACTCCAATAATAAAAATAAACAACTTAATTAATTGTCCATAAACTTTCATTCCTTCTGTTTACAGCATTAGTGATAAAATATTTTGAAAAATAATCTTTTAGGAGGTTTGGATTTAAATACATTAACTATATATAAAGAAGAATTTACAGATTTGAAACCTGCAATGGATACTTTTCTTTTTTTTTGGGGGGGGGAAGTATCCATTTGATGTTTGATCTGTAGACTTACAACCAGATGTTATACTAACCAAGGCAGAGGTATGGATTCTTACTTAATGAGGTAAACATTATAAAATAAGGCTTCTTACAAAAGATTGTTTAATTATTTTTTTGTTTAACATTATATATGAAATCAACATTAAATTTTGATTTCTATAATGGATCATTTTTTAACTTCTAATTATAAAAAAGTTTCATAACATTTGGGGGAGGGGAGTTTTTTATAGTAGATTATATTTTCACTTTCCAATTTTATGGCATAATAGCTTACTCCTCTACACAAGTCAACAGAAGAGTTTGAATAGTATTTATGCTATGAAAATATAGTTTTTATTTAATAAATTTAAATTAACTATTTTCTGAATATTGTCTGAAAACACTATTAAAAGCTTAAAGTATTTGTAAGAAAAATCTGAAAAAAAAATTAATACAGTTGTTTGGATTTCTACAATATGTATAAAAAAATTGATATTTCCATTTTCATAAATTAATATATTATTTTTTTTAATATTCAGTAGCAATGTTTTAACTAAATATAGCATCATAATTAAGTAGTGCTCATGTGTTTTTGATCATAGAATACAACTTCATTTAATACTCCTTAAGACTATTATAACTTCTACTCATCTATGCTGATTCACTAGTATTTATATCTCCAAGCTTGTTTGTGGATTTTCATTTTATTTTAATTTCAATTATCTAATGCCTATATGCAATAAAATATAGTTTATAGTAAATAGTCATTCATTTCATAGACATGCATAACAATTATCATTAACTTCCAGATCAAATGATCTGTCAAAAGTACTAGAATACTCTAAGATGTACAAGTTATGATTTGTCTATCAAAATCTATTTAGTGCTAAAATGATAATACAGGATTTACTAAAAATGTAAATTTTATTTTTTTAACATTAATATATAATAAATTAAATTTATCAGACTTTTATAGCTTTTCTTTTCTGCACTACTCAGAATTTAATGAGAATAAATTTAAGTGCCTTAGATTGATTTTTTTTTTTTTTTTTTTTTTTTTACTACAGCCCAATATCAATAGTCTTATTTAAAATGTTAATTTAGCAATTCCACAATTTCACTTTCCAAACAAGAAAAATATTCAGAAAACTATCAAAACTGCCATACAAATTTTTATAATTGAAATTTGTTAACCAATAAAAATACTTACTTTAAATATACTATCTCTTAAATCTAGCAAGAGTTTCCGTTTATCTATGATTAAATCTAAGTAATTAATTTCATTTTGCTTAGGTTCCAAAACACCACTGGTACATTTATAGGTGTTCCCTAAGTGCACTTGAAGGTTTATAGCATTTAAAGCTAATTCATATTCTTCTCTAAAAGGAAAAGAAAAAACTTTATAAATAACAATAAAGAAAAATAATACAATTTATAAAGAAGTATTTATTCAATATTAAAAAATTATACATATGTCTAATTTAAACAAAACACAAAATAAAATAGTGTGTTATTTTATATATTTTAAAGTATATATTCATTTACTACAAAATTATACATAAGATCAATTTAATGAAACACAAAATAAAATCAAATATTCCATAACCAAAATACAACCAGTAGAAATGTGATTTTTAAAATCAAATCAAACAAACATTTTTTAAAATGTAAAAGTTTGTGTTGTCTTAAGCCGTGAAAATTGCGCATGGGCCCCTTTTTTTACATAATTAAAATTCCAGTAACAGTTGTATTATTCTTTTAAAATTAGCAATCACTGCAAAACTTTCCCCAAATCTTTTTTTATGCAATTTCAGTTGAAAAATTAAAACATTTTTAATATATTTAATCTGAAAATTGTTTTTTAATAGCAGTAAAATACACACTTAGAGCTATTTTTCTCACTAATATCTTTAAAGAGAATTACTTTAGTTATTATCTAAAGTAATGAACTTTCTTACTTCATGATAATCAATTCAACCAAATAATTATATGTCCAAGGTAAATAAAAGTCTATATAAAATTGGATATTTTTAAAACAGTTATTAATCTAAACAAGAATGGTAAATATATTTTTGGAAAATTTCTGGTGGGCCACACTGCTGTAATTTTTAAAATTCGTTAAAAAAATTTTTTTTTTATTGATCATGCCTATTGTCTTCATTTAAATATCACTTAAAAACATTACAATATATTTTATTACATAAAAATAATCGAACAATTTCTTTAAAAAGTTTTAATCCTGAGAGATATTTTAAATAAATGAATTTAAATTTTGCTAGGATTTAATTTTATTAGATAAACTAGCCCCCAATTAAACTTGGTTTCCTAATTTTTGGAGGTTTTTAGTTCATGCTGCAAGCCTTGCATTGAAGTTAATTTACTATAAGAAAAACATAATTTTTGCAAACTTTATAGAAATACATTTTTCTATAACCGATGCATTTGAGAAATTTATATATAAGAATAAACAAAACTCATATAATAAACCACAGTTATTCACATCAATTTATGATGCTTTTTTGACTATGAATGAAATATAAATATCTGTTTCAACCATATGTTATTCACCTACAAAAATAGATCTCTCTCTTTTTTTTTATTACTAAACAGAAATATTTTCAAAATGCAGTAAAAATTAAATCCTACATTCAAACAAAATTTACACAATGAAGCAGATCATCTTTGCCACTTGTAGACATATTGAATCATAAATATATGCATCAAATTATTTTAAATCCTTGAGAAAATATCCATTTCTACAGTAGAAAAACATCACTAATTAAATAAAATTGTGAAAAACTTTTAAGAAGTGAATTTAATTTGCTTTTCTCTTTAAAACTTTTATATGTATATTAATATATAGAATTTTATATAAAATTATAATAATAAATAATAAGGACCTCAGCTTTTCAAGCTCTGCATTTTCTTCTTCAACTAATCTTAATAGTTTTTCTGGTATCATATATTTAGGATTGCCTCGAGCTGCAATAAATATACAATAATTTAATTTTATTAATAAAAAAAAAACTAAAATAATGCAAGAAAATAGTAGCAATCCAAGTCAACATAGATGTGTAGTTATAATTTTCATTTTTTTTATATGTCAATAGACAATAAAAAATTCATTGTCAGAAACAATTGGCACAACACATACCAAAATGGAAAAATATAAAAGTAAACAAAACTTTGGAGATTGTAAAAAATTCAAAATTTTGATTTAAAAAAATTATTAAATTAAACATTTTTGCTCATGCATAAACAAAATATTTTTACCAGTGTGTAATAAAATATTAAAATAAATGAAATAACAGGAAGAATTCATACAGTAAGTGTACTTGATATTGATTTACACAAAATTAAACGTAAGGGGGAAAAAAAAAGCTGTTTAAAAAAAATCCAATTTTTTAATTTTAAATGTAAGAATATTTTTCAAACAAAATAATACAAAATGAAAACAAAGCTTTTTAAAAGATTATGTACCTTCTATTGGTCTTACAAGAGATTTTCTTCTGTAAAATAGCATATAGGCACTTTCTTTACCAGAAAACTGTTTTTCGATATCTTTTACAAGAATAGAGGTAACTCTGGAATCATTGAAATCAAACCAGTTCTGCATTACAGATCCAAAATTGTTCGATACTCTGAAATGAAAATAATTACTGTGATAAATAAATCTCAATTTGATAAAAATGATAAAACTGTCAATTGTAAGATTTCATTAATATAAAAAATCTTGATTGACTTGATATTTGATTTCGAAAAAGTTGTGACCAAAGATGATATTTTCTGGATATTATAGCAGTGGACATTTTATATTAATGAAATATTAAATTTGTGAAGCTAATTTTATATTGAAAAGAGAAAATATACAGGATTTTCAAAGGTACTTACAATCATAAAAATGGGTTCTAATTATTTTGTCAGTTTGTTATAAGTTATTTTTGGCTATCTTCAAATTCACAAAACACATTTAAAATGAATTTTAAAATTTTCTTTAATGCATTAAAAAGGGTTGTAATCAGACAAAGCAATAAAGAATAAAGTAATAATATTTAATAATTATTACCCAAAAATGAATAAACAAAGTTTCTAAATATTTAATTAAGGATTATCTTAAAAATTACATCAAAATTAGGAACTTTAGAAAATTTAACAATTAAAACAAAGATTCAGTCTTTTTTACATAAATCAAAGAAATGTATATCGCATATAAATTAAAATTTAAAAAAAAAACATTAGTTTTTTTAAAGATAATTTAGGATTTTCTGGATAATTAGAAAATCACACATGCTTAAAATATAAACTACTTAATACCTCTTTTTATCAAAAATGTTTAACTTTAGAGAATTCATCACAGCAGATTTCTTGGTTTCCTTTGGACTACTAGGTGTGCAATCCATGCTGCTAGAACCAGCTGTTGAGCAATCAGGTGCAGGGTCACAATTCATTGCTTCAGCATTTAAATAAACAATATTTGTAGAAGAATTGAAATGAAATGCATCACTATGCTTCTGGAGAAACTGCAAAGGGAAATACTTCATAAATAAATATTATGCTTCAAAATAAAAATTCAATACAATCAAGCAAATAGAGAAACCGTATATATATATATATATATATATATATATAATAGCACAAAAATAAACACAGCTTACCTTTCCAATAGTGCCAAAAGTACTTTTAAACTTCTTGTTCCAACTCATTCCAGTCCATTTTGTAATTTCCTACAGAATTAAGATGTTGAACAATTTTTCCTTTCACAATAATTAAATATAAAGCAAACATTAATGAAATAAAGATTAAAAATAAAGATTAAAAACAATCAGATTAATTTTTGAGAAAAGGATAAAATGCACATGATAAAACAGAATGCTGAGAAAAAGTAAAAAAAAAAAATGTTTAAGGTATGTAAACATAAAATGTAAATAGATAAATAAAATAGAGTTAATCAAAATAATAAAAGAATATTTCACGTACAAAAATATATATTGTACGAAAGTTTGATGCATTTTTGTAGGAAGAAGGTTAAAGTTTTTGTTTTGTTTGTAGATTATAAAAATAAATCACTTATCTATTATAAAAACTGAAGATTTAATATGCATATATATATATATATATATATTATTGAAGAAGCTTGACTTTTACCAAATTATCAAACACCATTTTCTATGCCAAATTAAAAAGTAATGCTTCAAATAATTTAATTTTAGATAAAAGATTTTATTTTCATTAATTTAAAATGGCAACACTTTTTTCAAAGTGTTGCCATCACATTGATTAAAGCTCCAACTAAAAAGAAATTAAATCTTTTTGGAAATGAAATCTGCAAAAATATAATTTTCGGCACATGTCTGTAGGAAATGAAACAAATATGTAATATTATTTTTTCTAAAAAATAAATTCAAGAAAAATTATTTTATGATTTTTACACTCTCTATATTATTAATCCAATAAATCAGTTTTATTTTAAGGCAAGTTTGTTTAATATGAACAGGATATCCATTCAAATCAGGGCCACACAGCTAATTTGTAAACATTTAGTAAGACACAGATCTGCTAAAATGGTCTAAATGGAAAATGATTATATTTTATATAACTTGATTCAATAAATGCTCTAATAAATGACAAATTTTTGATTTTACATAAAGCTTCTGCTGTGGAAATCACGAATAACAAAATGTTCTTGAAACACTAATATTTTAAATAAAAAGAGTTAATTTCCAATCAACTAAATCAATCACTCAAACTGACTGATTTATGAAAATTTAAATATCACTATTCAATAAAAAAATGATAATTTTAGATTTTCCATCGATCGTTTCAAAGAAAATACGCCAATCAGCGCGCAGGTTTCTCAAGATTAATTGGCCTAAGATTATGAAAATGTTGAGTTTTTCTAACTTTTTAACATTCAAAACTTCATAAATAAGTCTTAGTTGATCGTGGAAAATAGAAACATTCATTCATTTATTTAAAATTTGGTGTGTCCAGAATATTTCTCAGAATATGATACATTACTGCATTAAATTTAGACTTCATAATTTTTGAAATATATTTATAGGCCGGAACAAAATATTATTATTGATTTCATTTCAATCCTTTTGAAAGCAAAACTAAAAACTGAATTTTATGCAGAATCTGAGAAATTTTTGTTGAATTATTCTTTGAGATATTACATAAATTATGAAAAATATTTTGTAGTTCACATAAGACTTAAATACCGAGCGATTCTGTTTGCAATACTCATATTCAATAATAATAATAATAAATAAATAAATAACAATAAAGATGATAAATAAAATACAACGCTTGGTTTTATTAAAAAATATCTTTATATTAATTGCAATTTCATCATTTCCACTTTAAATTAAAGTTGAAGTTTTACCGGAAATGACAACAAATTAGCAAAATATATATAGTAGATTGAACGAAACGACCTAAACAACAGTATAAGTTTGGTATGACTATCAAAATTTGAAGATTAAAAATGTTTTGTTTGAGAATCTATTAAGAGACCTGTTACTTAAAACATTTAATTGAAAATTGTAGCGAGCGATAATACTGGCGAACCGGTTGGTCGCCAAAGGCGGCTAGTTTATAACAAAATGCAAATTATTTTAATACTACAAAAATGGCAAATTTTGAGGGGTTTTTTTCCTTTATATGGAAAATAAATTATAAAGGAGAAAAATAATTCATTCTAATCTGTACTGATTGCATAGATATCAATCAAGAAGTGAAAGAAATTAAAATAAATACATAAATAAAAATATACAGCAAAATATGTAAAAATTACAATAAACGGTAAAAAAAAAAAATTGCTAACATTAAATTTATAAAACATAGTCAAATTTTCAAAAACTTACTGAGCTTAAAAATTCGATAGGAAGACAATGATCTTCAGTGTCTGACAGTATTGTTTTGATCAGAAGAACTGGATCTTGAATATTGCAGTTACTTTCCTTACCAGACCCACTTACTTCTTCATCCTAGAATATAAAAATATAAATTTCAGAAAATATTTATATTTTGTAGACTATTATATGCATGTTTGCTTAATGCTTTTTAAAAAGGAAATAAAAAATAACATTAAATTTAATTAAAAGACAAATTATTTTTCTTAATCTCATACTTTTCTTTACATAAATATTGGGAATTTTTTATATTGCTATCCATAAAAAAAATGTGTACTTACAGGAGCTAACCATTTTCCTAAACAATCTACATCTCTAATAAAAGCATGATAATGTCCTCCGGAACTGCAGCCACTGTAAATACCCATTAATCAAGCGATTATACTTTTTTAAAAATTCTAAAAGTAAATGTTCACAAATAATTTTAAAAAAATCTCATACAATGGCTGTCTGCCATATTAAAAAGAATATATTATCAAACAATGATGCAAATTTGCACTGTTCTCATAATTAGAATAGACCTTTCCCTATATGTTGAAACTTAGATTTTCATTAGTAAAACATTTTTTGTACATAAAATAAAAATTTTATAAATTAAACAAAGATTCTTGTATAAAGAATTATGTATACCTATTGCAATCAAATAATACCAATGAATTTCAATTATAAGCAGGAATATATAAATAACATGGGAAAAATTATTTAATCAATTCTTACTGCAATAGAAGTTCACAGAAAAACAGAAGGTTACTAATGAAAAGGCAATTAATAATTGCCTGTAAGTCATAGCATATTCTTAACTTTGCAACTGCTAATTCTCTACCTGAATAAAAAAACATCAATGAATTTATTTTACCTATTTTATTTACCTATGAATAAGACTGGTTTATGATTGATAATTGCATTGGTTAAGATGTAATAAACAATCAGTTTGATCAATGCCACAAAAATGAATTAATAGAAAAGTCAATAATGAAACAAAAATAATTGAAGCATTCCAAACTGTCCAATATAAGTTCAAATTTATTCTTAAAGTTTCGAAGAAATTTCTATTTCTCTGAATAAAAGTGAACATTATTTTGAAATAGCTTTGGCAAAAAAATCATGTCCAAAAAGACACTAGGACTGATTTGGCCAAAAAGAATTAAAAATTTAGCTTCACTTTTTTTGTACACAAAAATACATTTTTCCTATTTCAAGTAAATTTGCATAAATATTTGTATAATTTATTAAGATAATTATTTAGTCTTCATTAAGCCTAAAAATTAATTATTGATAATTGTTAATAATGCTGAAAATCAGATTGAATAATATAACAAAGAATATTTAAATTTTAGGAGAAAAAAAAAAACTCTACATCTTTATACAATTTCTGATGCTTTCCTAAATAATAAAATGTCAACCAAGTGATTAAAAAGTATAAAACTCTATTCTTATACATAGTTTTCTTAATAGTATCTAAAAATAGTTTATTAAAAAAATGGAAGTGGATGAAAATAAAAATGCACTTACCTATGTATAAGAACAGAGAACAACTCGTATGTTGTATCTTCTGGTTTCTCCTCCTTAAAAAAAAAATTATAAAACTTCAATGACTTAAACTAAAATGAGTTTGTACTTGCAATGAAATGTACTTGCATTTGAACCAAAACAAAAAACATTTTTTTTTCATTTTTTTATACATTAAAATGACAAGACATTGAAAATGTAATCATAACTCTAAAAAACTTTCTATGTTTAATTAATTGAAAAATTTTTGCAACAAAATCATAGAAAAATTTTGGTGCTTGCAAATTTTATAATTATTATTAATTAAAATTACCATTGAAAATTGTATACTAAAGTCAGATTTAAATATTTTTAAAATAATGCTGAACAAAATTTCCAAAATAATAAAAAAGGGTTTTATTATAATTCATTGTTGTTTACCCAATTATTATTGCAAAATTTAAAATTTAAATTAAAACTGCTTTCATCCCTCATCTGCTCAATTCTGAAAACAGTGCGGTTCCTGAATTGTTAGCTACTGACAATAATTATATACTTATTAATTAAATGGAAAATTAATATCGGCTATAAATGCTTCAGAATTTTACATGCACCATTTGTATTATATTTAATATCTTAACTATTTATGTTTCATAATTAATATGAATTTCTTAAATTTGTTTCACAATATAGTTTTTCATATTTTTAATCTTTTTTTTACATATAATTATAATATTTCAAACAGTTAGGTTAAATTATAAAACCTTCCTCACGAGATAAAATTTACAAGGAACATCAAATGTTTGCTGAAACCATATTCAATACAATGTTTTGGCAGAAGTATTTTTTATTAGAATATTTGAAGTGTATTAATAAATTCGTATAAAAGCTTTCAGTATTTGGTCAGTAGTTTGTAAAAGGAAGAGCAATAATAATAAGATAAAATAATCACGATAAATAATGAATTATTAATACTAATTCAAAAACACTTGAGAAAGTACCAATTCATTATTTGACATTTTATCATCATCCATTAGTTATCTACAACGCATAAATAAACAAGAAATGTAATTCTTACTTTGCTGCAGTATGGAGCCATGTCAAGTTCAAATGGAAACGTAAATTTTCCAGTTTCCTAAAATTCAATTTAAAAATTTCAAAATTTAATGGCAAGCAATTTTTTAATGCTTATTAAAATATAATAATTTTTTTTGAATATAAATATTTATATCAAAATAAAGGTGAAAATTATTTTTTTATACAGTTAGATACAATGAAATCTAATATTTTGTACATATATATATAAATATATACATAAATACAGGATGTTCCTGAATTCACAGGCCAAACTTTAAGGGTAGGTAAAAAACATATAAAGAAACAATTTTTGTACAGCGATATTTTTGTATACTTACATGTGCGGAACAAGCACATGTAAGTAAATGAAGCATGCAGTGAAAAATGCAGTGTCTCCAAGACTCCAGTTGACTCTGATGAGTACCTCAGTGTAAAACTTTCAGTTGCTGCTGCAACAGTTTGTGTAACAACAGACATCTTCGAAAACAGTACGCTAATCAGCTGCTAGACTTTCAAGCCTGTATCGATGCTGGTGGCAACACATTTGAGCATTCCATTTTTGACCCTTCAATGCTATACAAAAAATGCTTCTTTATAGGTATTTTACCTACCCTTAAAGTGTGGCCCCCGGGACACCCTGTATGTATATTATATATATATATATAATGCTAACGTATGTGGCACAGAAATCCCACTAATTAGTTGTTGAATGGCAACAATCAAATGTAAACAAAACACCATATGAATTTTAAACTGCTTTATTGAATGTTTTTAAAGCTGCATTAAACTGAGCACTTTGCATAGCTAATTAATGAAGCTGCAAAATATTATTAGAAATTTTCTGGAATTGGTTCAACATTTTCATCAAAAAGTACATTCAATTAGAAGATTTACGAAATAATCAAATTTCAAAACAGACTTAACTCACACAAAATAGGAGAAACTTATGAATTGCCCATAGAAATTGTTGTTTGTATCTTTCAAAACAATTATATTACAAAAATTGTCTTTGTATTAAGACTAAAAAAAAAATTACTTTTTTATGATATCAATTTCATTTCCATAGGATTTTCTTCTTAATTTAAATAATATTTTAAATTAAATTTGATACATTATATGCAACAATATTTTTAAATGGTATGGTAATATTCAAACATTTAGTTCTTGCCAATCTGTAGTAGGATCCTCATTAGGGCTGGCCGATGACTGAACTTCATTATCGTGATATGTCGTCCAACACATATCAATATTTTTCGATTTATCATAATAACTATAAATAAATAATATCACAAGTTATAAATAGCATCTCTTAACATATTGACTGATCAGAATGACTCCAAATAAAAGAAAGTTTCAATTTGTATAATAAAAGTATTCATTTTCTTCTGAATAAAAATAATTAGAAAATAATTGTGTTAAAACCCCTTTAATAAAGTGTAAATGCCACCAAAGCAACGTCTGCACGTTACAATTCATAATATGTTTTCAATATAATCTAATATATAAAAATGATTTTTTTTTTCATATTTTATACGCTGCCATACCCTTTATGCGATCACGGCAAAATTTTGCCAACTTATTGCTTGCACTTGCATGAATGTTATAGGCACAGTAAAATTAATAAAGTGTAAATGCCAAAGCAACGTCTGTACGTTACAATTCATAATATGTTTTCAATATAACCTAATATATAAAAATGATTTTTTTTTTCATATTTTATACGCTGCCATACCCTTTATGCGATCGCGGCAAAATTTTGCCAACTTATTGCTTGCACTTGCATGAAGGTTATAGGCACAGTAAAATTATTGGTATTTATTTTTAGCACAATAAAATTTACAAACAAATCGTTTCAAAAGTTTCTATTATTCAACATTATTTTAAAATTGATAGTTAATAATCAACAAAATTAAGTAAATTTGAGCTTCTCAAATAAACGAGCAATGAAGTAGATCGTAGCTTTTAAAACTTCTAAATTCCTATGCACTACATTATTATGTTATACTATGTTTGCACAATTATCTTTCAATAGCACTACTAGGGAGCGGAGATTATAGGCTGATCGCCCAGGCTCTCCATCAAAAAAACTACTATTCTGATCGTTTACGAATTGCAAATTCATGTTCATTCAGAATGTCAACATGCGGCACTCGAACTCGATGATATGCTTATCGGGGCACCCGTCCTTGGAATAGGACTAGATGAATAGACTAGATAATGATATGACTAGATGAATAGACTTGACTTTTAGGTATGATGGCATGAACTGTGGTGGTTCCTGATGATACGGTGGAAGGAGAGAAACTGCCTTGGAACTTCAAACGAAATTTGCTCTTTGCAGGTGAGGGAGAGTGGGAGAGATGTCTTGGTCAATAGGAAAGCAGGTTGTCAGGGGAGTAGGAGAGGGTGATGCAGACGGTTTTCTGAGTTAGGTGAGGGATAATCTATTGTCCATAAGTGGCCAATCAGGATGCTGGGTTATTGAGGAGGATTAACTTTACTTGTGGTGGGACTTAGCCGATCAGTGCGTTGAGGATTATCATCTTTTTTTCTTTGTTTTCAGTTTTCTTCGCTAGCCTGGCTGCTTCAATTAGTTTTGGGAATTTTTTAAGGATTTCTTTTATTTCTTTGAGGATTTGCAGGGTATCTAGCAGAGAGGGGAGTTCTTCATTAGCTGTCAAAGTAGGCACCGTGTTCTGTTTTCTGGGTGGGTTGATGGGTTGTGGGTCTTGATTTCTTTGATTCTTTCTCGTAATTTCTGCGTAGGAGGGTCTCCCGTTTATTGAAGTTAGCTTGGGGAATTTACTGCATCCTTTCCAGGCAGCCGTGTGTCCAGTTTCTTTACAGTTAACACAAATTGGATTTTAACTGTTATGCTGCAGCTCCTGGTTGTGTGTGAACCACCGCATTTCATACACTTGGGTGTTAATCTGCAGTTCCTTGCTGAATGATGAAAGCCTGCGCAGTTATAGCAAATTGTTGCAGTTGGTTTTCTTCGGTAGCTTTCAATTTTGATTTTAAGATGTAGGAGGGTTTTTTCGTTGTATATGTTGAGGGCACTTCTAGACTTCTTTATCTCAAGTAGGAAAATTGAATACATGGTCTTCATCTTATAGTTTCTGAGTTGTGAAATTCTAATTATGCTGTAGTTCCTTTCTGCAAGTTCTTTGGTTATTTCTTCCTTATCTGTATCTATTGGGAGTCCTTTAAGAATTACTTTTATGGGCCTTTCATCATAATTTTCGGATAGAATAAATTCTTCCTTTTTCTCTGTTAGCATCTCAATGATTTTTGTTCTTTCTTCTTCATTAGCTGGTTGGATTGCAATCATATTTCGGATTAGTTTGTTTTCAGTTTGGGGGAATTTTCTGTGGATTTCTTGGAGTGTCAGGTTGTAGCTACTTGTGAGTTTCAGGTTTATGGAAGCAGGTCTATTGTTGATTATTTCTTGGGTATCTTGGTTATGGCTCAGGATCTCGTACCTGTTTGATGTATCCATGCTTTCTAGTTTTTCTTCTGCTTTCCTTATTTTAGCAGCCTTTTTTCGGTTAACTAGTTGAAAGTTATCATTGTTTGAGTCTTTTTTCTTTAAGTTAACTTGTGCTGTGTCGTCGATGTCCATTTGTTTATCTTCATTTAAGGCTAGGTCTATTTCAAAGTTGGGGTAATTATCGTTAGTGGCTTTACTTGCATTGTATTTTTCCATCCATGCTTCAATTTCTTTTGCATATTTTGTGTTTATGATTTTAAGTGGGGTTTTTTCTTCTTTGTAGTTGGAATAGCTATTTGGCCTGGGAGATGCAACAATACTTGACCTGTTGCCCGTTCCTGATAATGTTGTGTGGTTATCATTAATTCCTACACTCATAATTCCCGGTCGGTCGCCTTTGCTGCTCTTAGAAAAGACATTTATATGCTACTCGAACACGATCACGCGCATCAGAATTAAAAGACAATAATCAGAATCAAAAGGCAAGAATCGAGGAAACTATTCTTAATGGAAAGTCGAATGGAGAACATGTGTTCATTTCACAATTCCCATTATTCCCAACGGCATGCCTTTTGATTTCAAAAGACTGCAGTTCCCATTCGACTTGCATTAAAAAAAGCGCAACGTAGAAAACTAATACAACAAATAAAAAAAGTGAAAGAAATAATCCAATCACATAAAGTAAATTAAATTGGAGTAATAAAATTTATCCATTAAAAATATTCTTTATCTTAAATAAAAAATATAGAATGAAATTGGAAAAGAGCATTTTTTTAAAGATATAAAACAAGAAAGACTATATACTTTTAGAAATTTAAAAGCGCATAATACAGAAAAGCATGCGGATAAAAAGAAAGGAGAAAAACAACAACCCATATTTTCCAATGATATGCAAAACAATGCTTTGAAATTCTCCAAAAAATATTTGTAAAACATTGTTAAGACTGATTCTCAACAAGCATACCAATTCGATCACTACTAAAATCTTGGAATTAAAAAATTCAATAAGTATCGAAAATACAACATATATCGAAAAACGGAGAAGTATCGGCAATTCGGTATGTATGAAAAATTCGATAAATATACGAAGTATAAAATAAGTATAAGATCGATCGAGCACTCAAACAAGTTTTGAAAGGAGTTCAGCAAGCAATTCAGCCGTCAAGCAAAAGCGAAACAACAAAGCTTTTTTTTTTTTTTTTTTTTTTTTTTTTAATGCGAGTATGCTTGAATGTGAAAATGCGAGCTGCGAATAAACTTGTGGATTTAATCTGAATTAATCCGTTTTGATTTTATTTGTGAAGATGAATACTTAGCGATTAAACAAAAGATAGTCAACAATCTTCTGATAACCGCAATTACTTTTTCATAATGGTATCATTTAGTTAGGAAACAGAAAACAGATTATTCTAAAATGACATGCTTAAAACAAGTATTTTTGTATATTAGAATATGATAGTATTTATAGAAATATTAAAAATTTATGAAGGTGAAAGAGAATCAAGGGCAACAAAAGTAAATACTAATCGATAACCAAAACGAAATCGCAAATAAATTGTGAATATCGACTTACTGTATCGTGATTCATCGTGAACCATTTTTCATGATCATGATATCGATCGATCTTTTTCGAGAACTAGCATCAAAAATCGATTTTTTTTTATAAATCGAAAATTGACACAGCCCTAATCTTAACTTATGTTTTCATTTCATAAAATATACACTTTTAAATTTACAGTAAGTTGATTCAATTGAATTCATGTTTTTCAGTCATATCAGAAAATAAAGTGAAATGTTTTTTCCGTCCTTCCCTTTAATGCCTTTCATAAATTATTTAACAACCTAAAAAAAATCAATAATCTGAACAAAATAACTGGTTATCAAAGATAGCTAGTTTTACAACATTTCCATAATTTAATTAGGCTTTTTTTGTCCTAATTTTCGATGAGGCACCCTATTACTTTTATTTGCTTTATAAAAAAAGAATTATAGTCATTTTTTCAGATTTTTAAATAAGGTTTTAGAAATCATCAACGAGGCTGAATTTTTTTTAATTTTGAAGGAAATTAGAACTGAACTAACCAATTGAATCAATTATATTTATTAAACATTTTATTACAATCTAAAAGAATTTTAATTTGTAACAAATTAAACAAACCTATAAAGCTAAAAATATTTACAATTTCTTTATATACTTACTTTTCAGATATTAAGATAGATTTTGTGCGTGTGTGTGTGCGTCTGCACGTTAGTGTTACAAACGTTTCGTTTTCGTTTTACTAACAAAATGTATCATTTTTGTATCTTCAACTTTTGCTTGAAATTTGCTGTATTCTTTCAATAGTGTCAGTCCAAATTCTTCTACATTGTTCCCCACTTTTAACGAATTCATTATTTCTTTGCATTTCTTATATGATTCAAGTTCTTTCCAATTTGTTGTATCTTTTTGCAAAAAATCTGATGATATATCCAAGATTTTAAAAAGTCTCAGAGCGTTAGTTAATCTATAGAAAATCATGCAGACACTTTTAAAGGTTTTGGATTAACTTGGACCCATTTCAAAGCTTTATAATTTTCTGCCATTTTTAAAGTATTGATTATTTTCCATTTCATTTCATGAGAAGCAGCATCGATAAAAAAAGCAAAGGCAATAAGTTCCTCTGACAGGTATCATAAATATTGAAGAGACTTGTTTATTGCACACATGGAAATGTTATTATTGATTTTTTTTCATACTCTTCTAATTTTCCAACTGTTTCAAATACTTTCTTTAGGGTAAAACATGCAGATGCTGCTTGATATCAGCTATTGATATAACATTTCATAACAAATTAACAAAAATTACAAATTTTACATTTTTCTTAACAATTTTAGATGATATCTGAATAAATATATTTTGAGCAAATACGATGCATCTTCCATCCATTGGGAACAACACAATGCCTCTGCAGCTCTGAAGTATATTCCTGTTTTAGAAAGATCTTTAAAAAATGTAGTGGCAAGCTCTAAAAGTCCTTTATAATCATTTTAAAAAGGGAACTTCTCAAGTTGATTTTTGATAAATTCAATTATATTTAAGACATTGTTGACCACTTTTCATGAACTGAAACAATAAATGAGGCAGTATGAAAATCACTTTGATTAATTAAGCACCAAGATTTCATAAAGTATTTAAATGTCAGTATGGCAAACTCTGCTGAAACCTCAACTGACATATCAGTAACTGTTTGAAGCATGATTTTGCAGACATAATGACAAGCAACCTAAATCATTTCTTTATTCCTTTTTTGCTTAAAAAGAAGACATGCTCCTTTTTGTAATTCTGTGTTAACTAAAGGTTTATTAAAATTCAAACATTTTATTTGATCATTAATTCTCTAGAATTCCATAGTTATAATAATACAAGTAGTTATTGTTTCTCTTGTTCCTGATAGGAATTTTGGTATAAAGTCATTAGTCAATGCTGATTGCTGAAAAACATGATTGAGCTAAATATATATATCGAGGAGAAATAAGCGGAGAACTTCTTCTTTTAATTGCAACTAGTGTTGTAGGCATTTGACCAACAAGCCAAATATCTATAGATTTTCTTATTACAATAGGTAATTAACTATTCGATGCAATTAATAAAAAATGTTATAAACTAAAATATTATTATAACTTTTATAACATTATTTCAAACCATATCACTATAGTAATGCTAAAATAAATTTTGATTAGACCTACTATAACTTAAGATTCAAACATGGATAAAAGACAGACTATATTCAGTACAATGACTAATTACGAAATAATTTGCTTAGATCAGATTTAATCAGAGTGTATGACAATGATGTGCACAAGCACATATGAGCATGAATATTCCTGTTTCAACATGAAAATGCTATGAATTAAACTCATAGGTGATAGAAATGCGAATAATAGAATTATATTCTCCTGTATTCAGCATTTTAAAAATTAATTATTATTTATGTATTTACTATATAATAGAAAGATAAATCAATTTCTGGAAATTTTCAGAACCTTAAAGTTTAGTAGTGATTTCTAAAACTTATTTTTTTAAGTCTAAAATTTTTATGAAAAAATACTTTTAAGACAGAGAACAGAAAGGAAGGATATCCAACTAAATGTTTAGAAATTGATTTTTAAGGATTTGTATTGAAAAATAAAGATTTGAAATTTCAGTTGAGTTCTTTTTTTTAAAAAAATTTTACAATCAGAAAATATATAAGAAAAAAATAATACTTACTTTGAAACGTTCACCCTTGGCAATGTCATAACTAAATCTTAAAAGGGACAGTGTCAAAATAGGAGGAAGACATTGAATTTTCAAACCCTAGAAAATAATTTCAAAATATAAAATACAAAGTTAAGAACAAATTCAATACAAAATCTACTTTCATTTATTTAAAAAAATTCAGTTTTAGAGACTTTAAAATACTATAGTTCAAATATATAAACCTCTTAAATTTAATATCTAATGTAATAAGTAATTCACAGTTATAATGAAAATAAATCAATCAACATTAAAATGATTGTATAAAAAGCTGTCTGAAAAACCATTTTGTAAAATAACAGAATGCAGCAATTTAAAGCAAGTCTTATAAACAAAATTTCCAACCAATACTTTAGTTCCATGGTTCCATAAGTGCAAGTGCTTTGAGGAGCTATCACCTTTTTCAAATAGAGTATTAAAAGATTATAATTTTCATAATTTACATTTTTAATTAAATTTAATAGGTCATTAAATTTTTTGCAGAATCCTTATCATAGTTTACTATTTGGACTGAAACACACATTTAAAAAAATAATAGTAACAATAATTCTGAATGAATTCAAAATCTATTTAATAAAAGTGCTCCCTTTGTATTTAATATTGCATAAAAAATAATTTGATTGAAATGTCTTGTCATAATTTACTTAAAACAACACTTAACAGTAAAGAATAAACCAAGTTTTGGTAATCAGTAAAAAACGAATATCCATTCATATGTGTTAAAGTATCTCATAGGTATAGTTTATAATACAAAATCAGACTTTTGGCAGTTACTGATTTAGCTGAAAGCATTGGTTTCTATGATTATGGAAAATGAGCAGTGATCAATGGGCTCATCCTTCCCCTTGATATTTATATTTATCAATTCACATGGTCTAAAACGTATTTCATTTTTTATTTCAACTATACAAAAGCTATAATCTATTTTGGAAAAAGTACTCAATGAAGTTCAACATAGAGTACTTTATAAAAAGTCTAGATTCAACAATAGCACTGAAATTCAAAAAAGTTTGAGAACTATTGGTTTAATCCTTAAGCCAATTTAGTAAATTAAACGGGAGAAAGAAACAACAACAAAATTGAGAAAATAATCATAAACTATATCAAAAAATCTATGTAACCTTTTATCTTCCATAAAAACATAGAAATGCATACATTTTATCATGCATTTTAATTGTAATTATTAGGATATAGTATTCTCTAAATAGAATTATAATAATCAAATAACTTGAATTTTGAAAAGGGTGAGCTTTAATTTTTTTGTATGTAACTGTACTTTTTTGTATGCATTATATATATATATATATATATATATATATATATATAATGATATTTTAAACTCTTAATTTAGATAGACCATAGTAAAATATTCTCTTATTTCGTGATCCAATTCCCCTTTCGGTTTAATTACTTCCTCTGTAAAAAATAATGCGCCATCAGAACTACGTTTCAAATGAAAGTGATACTTCGGTACCCTTCAAAAGGTGTCAAAGGTCACCACAATTGGCGCGTGGCCAGAAATCCTGTTATATAAGACTAGTGAACATCTTTTCGTCCCTTTTATCCCTTTTTGCCTCTTTACTTCTGTGTTTGTGCGCACTGCACCTTCTTATTAAAATCATGCCTGCCACTCGGAATATAATAAAACGAAATTAAAACTACAAAGTCTCTTCACTGCTTCGAACCTGCATTCTACATAAACCAAAAAAATGTTACATATTATTTAGCCGACAGGATTCGAAATTCATTACATATATATATATTTGTAATGATATTTTAATTCTAATTTCAATTTAATTAATTTCCAAAATTTTATATTAATTTAGGCCATTGTAACTTCATTCTAAACACCCATTGTAACTTCATTATATATTAGTTTCTTTTAATTCGTGATCCAATTCCACTTTCTCTACTTAATTAATTCAAGAGTAGCTTTGTAAAATTGCTGAATCGGCTAAAAACCTCACATTGCCAAGCTCCGTGAGAAGGGATAGAAAAATGTCTAGTAAGCACATTCTTTTTAAAAGATTCCTATGTTTTCCCTTACCTCGTCAACGCGTGTAGCGAAAATCTCTATCGAAATTTCATTATATATTAGTCCTATGAAAAAATATTTTCCCTATCAATTTCTTTGGTTATATAAGACCAAGGATAAAATATCCAAGATCTTTTTCCTCATTCCTCTCTGTGTCGGTCTGTGTGCTCATCGCTTGTACATATGCCTCCAAAATGTCTTTTCACTGTCTTCAAAAATGCATCTTGCTTCACACAAAATAATGCTT
>JAPMOR010086123.1:239132-282831 GCA_026543865.1 Argiope aurantia
ATACTAGCTATTACCCGCAACTTCGTTCGCATGGAAATTTTGTTGTGTATGTATGAGAACTGACGGTCTGATCAACATGTAAAATGTTATCAAATCGTATCATTAGAGTGCTGTTGAAAGCAGAGTCTGATATGATATAATCAAGAAACTTATAACTGATTGAGAAAGACCTACGGGAAAATTTCAACATTTATTGTTATTCCAAAAGCATAATGCATACAACATTAAGCTCTGGTTGGGCCCTGGGATTTGTTGATCATCATTGTAAAAGCCAATTGTAAAGGAAATTGTAACCTCTTGAAACAAAATGGCAAGATGTTTGCATTAACAAATATGCAGGGAATTAAAACACTGTCTCCTTTAGCTGCTCCTGTAATAATGATAGCTTTTATAATATTACAGTCAAGCTCTCTGATACGAAGCCTGGTGCCGTTGCACAGTGCATCAAGATTTCGCATCAGCAGAGCTCGAACGCCAACTTAGAGCTCCAGCTTATGCGAAGATGCACCTGTTAACCTGAGAAGTTCAGAAATTCAACGGGGTAGGCGGTATTATAGCCATTAGCCATCACAGTTTCTATGGATGTGTACAGTTTTGAATTTCCGATGATCATGCCTACATTTTTTTTGTTTATTTTATTGACTCACTCATTCTTTGGTAACACCACTGCCCTCTCACACAACCATTCTTCATTACTTATATTAACCTCCAAATTGGAAAAAACTTGCATGATAAGTTCATCTTCTATAGCCACTGGATAGGAAAATTCTTCTGAAAATAGAATTACCAATCTCCCTCCGTTTCTAGACGACCCTCTCCAATATGCAGAATCTTATTTGCAAAGACACCTGATTCATGGTCGTTGTACAATTGCACGCGCATGTTGCTCGTAAGATGGAGCTTTTTAGTCCTTGACCACAGAGGCGACGCCTTGAGACATGTGTTTATTTCATCCGCCGGTATGGCCCGCTCAATAACTGTCAGTGTCTGTCTAAAATCGCCTGCGCGCAAAATGACAATGCCGCCCACCACCGCCTGGTTGCCGCGGATGTCCTGCAGGTTTTCATTTAACGCCTCTAATGCATGCTTGTGTGACACTGTGCACTCGCCCCATACTATGAACTTGCACTGCTGCAAAAGAACTCCTCGGCCGCGGTTTCTGGTGATGTTGCATATCGTATCTTCGCTTGCAAGAGTAAGCGGCAACTTGTAAACGGAATGTACAGTCCGACCACCGTTAAGCAAAGTTGCAGCAATGCAAAAGGAAGCTACTGCCAGAGCTATGTTGCGGTCCTTACGGAGTTGGGCTAGTAAAGATTCAGCACAAATGTCTTACCCGTATCCCCTGGTGCGTCAAGAAAGAATAATCCCTCCTCCCCACTATTACACGGTGCAGAATCGTTTCGTAGACTTGACGCTACTTGGGAAGTAATCGTAGTGTTATTTCATTAAACTGTACATCTAAGACCGCGGTGTCGTAATTTAGCTCCTTACAACTTCGCTGCAGTGTGGGTAGGCCGAAATCAGAGAGACATTTTCCAGATACGGAAATCATTTTATCCTCAATCAATACCAAAGCTCCGTTAATAATTAGGTCATTGTGAGTGCCATCCAGCCTATTCACGATATCTTCTTATAAAGCGTCTTTGTATGTATACCGCAGCTGGAGGGGGTTTGACAGTCCGCAAGTGCTCACTAAAATTACAAACAGGTCTTCTAGCTACTTTCATAGTCCGAGCTTTATTACTCCTCTTCGAAAGATTAGATTTGCGTTTTCTGGGAATTTCGAAAAAGTATGAAATAATAACAAATGAAAAAAAAAATTAAACTAATCTAAAAAAAATATGTACTTAAAAACTTAAATAAATTTATTGAAAGTATATAATATAACAAAATAGAAAATCAAGTTCGTATTTCTTTAAAATCAACTCAAATCTATTTTATTTATCGATCGAGTTTGAGATAGCTACAACAGTATAATACACATAATTTTTAAACCTTTAATTAAAATGAAAATATAGTTGTCAACAATCAGAACACACTACGCATGCGTGAATTTTCAACGCCAGTTGGCTTAACGCAAACGCATGAATTTTCCACGCCAGTTAGGGTACCGCAATGCAGATTAGAAATTTTTTATTTCCTTTATTCTGTTTTAATTTAAAAGTACTTCAGAATGAATCCGAAAGATCGATTAATTAACAATTATTAATTTTAAATGTATCAAACACTAAGAAAGTTGAACAGAATCATTTGAAGTAAAAATATATATAAACATAATTTTAGAAGCAGAAGGCAATTTCGAAGACAGTCAAGAGACTTTCGATTTTTTGACGTCGTTTTATTTCATATCGGGGAGACACGCATAGTATACAAGCAGGAGCGACGATCACACACACGACACAGAGCGAAATGAGGAAAAGATCATGAAAACTTATACCTGGTCTTGAGGGATAATATGAGATATTGATAGGGAAAATATTTCTTCACAGTGCTTAAATACAATGAGATTTCAATAGGGATTTTCGCTCCACGCGCCGACCCAAGCAAGGGAAACACAGGGATCTTTTTTAAACGAATGTGCTTGCTGAACAATTTTCTATCCCTTCACATGGAGCGTTAGAACCACAGACGAAAGCATTTTCACAGGACATTTGTTGCATTAATTAAATAGAAAAAGTGGAATGGTATCTGGAAATAAGAGAAAATTTAGAATGAAGTTACTATGGGCTAAATTAGGATAAAAATTTGAGAATTAATTTGGATTTAAATTAAAGTTTAAAATATATATGTCTTTGAAATTTTAAAAATCTACTTTTAAGATCAGCAACAAAATCTCTGGTGATTTGTCAACCCAGAAATTAACAATATGCAAAAATATTCATTGAAATTCAATTCAAAAATATTCATTCAATGTTTTAAAAAATACATTGCTCATAAATTTTTAAATTTAAAAATTGATATAAAACTTGTTATTACTAAGCATCAATATTTCTATCACACTCCTTAAATTTTTTTAGAATTTACATGCTCTATTTTTTCAGAAAGACGTCATAAATCATTCATGTAATCAATCAGCCATACATGTTTCATCATAAAGTAAACATAGGAAATAAAATAAAACCTTTTTTAGATTATAGCCATATAATCAACAATATTTAGAAAATAAATTTCACAGTAAAGTTTGTTGATATTGGATTTTCCTGCTTGGTTACTTACTTTTGAACCATGCTTAAACCCAGCATAACATTTGAATAATATTAAAACCTGATCTAAATTTAAAAACTGATGAACAATATTAAAACCAAGATCTTTGTATTCAATTTTTGCTAAGTAAAAAAGGCGAAAATATAATGTTTTCAAGATCTGCAACATTTATCATTTTTTTGCATGCAATCTAATATATAAAAATCTCATGTCACGGTGTCTGTGTTCGAACTCCTCCGAAACGGCTCGACCGATTTTCATGAAATTTTTTATGTGTATTTGGTAGGTATGAGAATAGGTCGTAAAGTATATTTCACAACGCTAGGTAATTAGGGTGTTCCTATCTACGTTCACCGTACGATGAGGAGATCAATGCTTGCTTGAAATCATCGCCACTGTGACGTAAGGTTGAAAAAGTCCAGCTAAAAATAAACACGCGCGTTCAAATGCTACAAGATCCATTTGCTGACACATTTTCGGATCAATTGTTAGATATCGGTGATGGAAAAGTTGCTGTCTATGAAAATACTGGATGCATAAAATTGCCCACTAATTTCTGCACTATCATTGATTCGCAAAATGCTCTCATTGACCGCATATTTCCCGATGTACGCACATAATACATAAATCGTAAGTGGCTGGCAGAAAGAGCCATTTTGGTAGCAAAAAATGTGGACGACGACGATTTAAACTTCAAGATACAGCTGGTATCATACAAATTGATCGATACAGTTTGCGATGCTAACGAAGCTGTAAATTATCCAACAGAGTTTTTGAACTCACTGGATTTGCCAGGCATGTCACCACACCTTCTACGACTGAAAGTTGGATTTCCGGGTATTTTTCTTCGGAATTTGAACTCACTATGGCTGTACAATGACATGCAATTGGTTTTTCATTAAAAAATTGATGAACAACGTTATCGAAGCCACCATTTTGAATATCAAATTGCGAGCCGAAAATGTTTTGCTGCCACGAATTCCAATGATTCTCACAGGCGTACCAATCGAATTCAAATGCGTTCAATTTCCTATTAGATTCGCATTCGCAGTGACAATCAATAAGTCGCAAGGCCAAACGATGTCTGTTTGCAGCTTAGATTTGGGCACACCATGTTTTTCACACGTGGCATGTTCTCGCATGAGCAAACTATCGTACTTATTTGTTTTGGCTGAAGGCGGACTGAGAAAAAATATTGTACACTAAATTGCTCTTCGAAATGAATATTGATTTTCTTTATTTCATTTTTATACTTTAGGACAAAAACTATATTACTTTTTTCACTTTACGTTTAACTTTTAAGAGATCAAGCAATGTATATGTTTGTTACGTTAATAAAATACATTGTATTGAGAAAATGAATGGTTGGTGTTTTTTAGTTTTTATCGGCGATCATCGTTTACAGTGCTCCATTCCTCTTTCTGTCATCCCATCCCTACACACTTACAATACATTCGTAAAGGACCAAAATATTTGTTTTCTCACATTCAACGCTCACAACACACACTTTATTAAACACTCTCTCTGCCGATGGCTAAAAAAAACTCACAAGATGGCGTTTTCGTCGCAACATACCGGCCGCCTTGAAATATTACATTTCAAAATAATGACATTGAACATCAATACAAAATATATCACACCAAAAAAATAATTATAATATAATACAAATTACATTAAATCACTATACAATATTACACTAATTAAATTCTATTATCCATAGGTAATTTACACAATTTTGAAATAGCTCTTTTGAAAATACCATTCTGTGCTTTCACATCACTGTTACCGCTTCGTTGGCGCTGTTTGTTACAGAATCTTGCAACCATGCGCTGACTTGGCCTCAGCGATAAAATTTATTGTAACCCTGCTGACATGGGATCAGTTTTCAAAACAGTTTTGTACTGAGTCGTTGCGGGGTCGGTGAACCTCGAGGAAATAAAAAGCTGGCTTTCGAATTGTCGTTTGATTTTAAATAAGATTACAGTCCACTTATTAAAAAATTGAAATGAACCAGCTTAAACATATGGTAAATTCGTACCAATCACAAACTCTTACGTTACCATCCTTATTACCGTGGTAAATATTCAAAATACGACCAATGGCCCATTTGGTACTCGGTAAATTTTCCTCTTTCAACAGTACCAAATCACCTATCTTGACATTGGTTTTAATTATTTGCCATTTCGTGCGATTTTATAAATCGCTTAAATAAGTAATATGCCAACGTTTCCAAATAAGTTGGACAATTTTCGTTACTCTTTGCCACAATTTTAACCTATTAGTGTCTATACTCGTAATATCTGGTTCAATTATTGCATTGATAGGCCTGCCTATTAAAAAATGTGCCGGGGTCAAGACCTTTAAGTCATCTATATCTGAGGACAATGGTGATAATGGTCTGGAATTTAGAATTCCTTCTATTTGATTTGTAACTGTCAAAAATTCCTCATAAGTTAACCTAGCGTTACCTACTACACGTTTCAGATGGTACTTAAAGGACTTCACTCCGGCCTCCCAAAGACCTCCAAAATTGGGTGTACGGGGTGAATAAATTTCCATTCAACTCCCTCTGAGAGTAAATATAATCAGCAAGAATTTTATCTCGATCAATTACAATCTCAAGTAATCTCTTAATTTCCCTATTCGTTCCAATAAAAGTTTGAGAATTATCCGAATAAATTTTGGATGATTTGCCTCTCCTTGCAAAAAATCTTTTTAGTGTAGCAATAAAAGCTTCACTCGTTAAGTCACTCGCAATCTCTAGATGAATTGCTTTGGTTACAAAGCATATAAAAATACACACATAGACCTTGTTTAAAATACCTTTCCTCTGATTGCGATGTTTTATGAAGAATGGTCCACAAAAATCAACTCCACTCACATTGAATGGATAGTTAAGTGTTACTCGATCTTTCGGCAAATCTCCCATTATCTGGTCTAACGTAACAGGTTTAGCCTTAAAACACACAATACATGAATGAACTATTTTTTTACACAAATCACGACAACTTATAATCCAATATTTTTGACATATGAGATATAACAATAATTGTGGTGAAGAATGCAAATTTTTTAGATGAAAATGTTCTACAATTAAATAAGACAATCTATGATTTTTAGATAAAAGAATTGGAAATTTACTATCAAATATGTGGGTAAGTCTTCCACCAATTCTCAAAATGCCATTTTCATCCAAAAAGGGAAATAAACTTTTTACTTGACTGTCAGTATTGACAAAACCTGATACCTTGAGAGGACTTGATTTCTTTGTGAAAGTCTTCCTTTTGAACAATTTTAAAAAGCTTCATTTCAGATTCCTTTAATTCAATAGCTTTTAAGATTCCAAAACTCTTAGGAAAATTAGCTCTACAATTGTTCAAGAACCTATAAATATAACTTAATATCCTAATTAAACGACAATAATTATTACTTAAACCAATTATATCATGCACAAAATTGTTCACTTTAGCATTAAGATAAACAAAGTTATTAGAGTCACTAAATTTAAAACGTTCTAGTTCATGTCGTATCACTCTCTGGTTGGTCTTAAACTCGGATTGGAAATCTTCAATGGAACTCACTGGAAGACATGTCCTCAGTGGGCAAGAATGGAGGTCCAGTCCACCATAATGAACTATGGTGCAGGCTTGATGGATCGAGACCTCTGGAAATGAGGTCAGCCGGGTTCTGAGACGAGGGAACATGATGCCACTGTTCTGCAGATGTCAGCTGTTGAATGGTGGAAACTCGATTTCCCACAAAGGTCTTTAGCATGTTAGGGTCTTTTTGGATCCATGCTAAGACGATTGTTGAATCACTCCACAGGTACGTTGGAGGAGAATCAACCTGTAAAGCAATCACAACTCGCTTCGTCAGCTTTGACAAGAGGACGGCGGCACACAGCTCAAGCCGCGGTATTGTGACACTTTTCACGGGCGAGACTCTGCTTTTGCTCATCACAAGTTTCACTGTTGGTATGCCGTTTGATGAATAATAATAGTAATAGTAATAGTATATCACTGCCCCGTAACACTTTTCTGAAGCGTCGGCAAACCCGTGTAATTCAATCCTCGTCGCATGCGGATGCACAATACACCTTTCAATACAGATACAGTTTATACACTTGAAATCCTCAAGGAACTGGTGCCATTCTTTGGCTTTTTCAGGTGGCAACTCATCCATCCAGTCAATTTTAAGACTACAAAGGCTCTGCATGAAGATCTTGGCTTTTGCGACTACTGGACCAAGTAGACCCAGTGGGTCAAAAAGTCTAGCAACAGTTGAAAGAACACATCTCTTGTTGTAAGAATTCTTTAAATCAACTGCAACTCTGAAAACAAAGCAGTCCTCTAGTGACTTCCAGGACACTCCTAACGTCTTTGTCTCGATGAGATTTTCAGTCATATCCTCCAACGATATTTGAAACCAGTTCTAGGTGGCTGCTAGACCACTTATGAGGCTGCATTCCTCCTTTCGTCAATATACCAGAAAGTTGATGCCTCTAAAGAAGATGTGCCGCAAAGAACGTCATCCATGTAAAAGTTCTGTCTAAGAATTGGTGCTGCTAAGGGAAAGCTTTTCTCTTCATCTTTAGACAGTTGCAACAGTACTCTTGTTGCTAAAAAGGGAGCACTCACTGTCCCATAAGTCACTGTTTTAAGCTCAAACGTTTTTACTGGATCATCAAGATTTTCTTTCCATAAAATTCTGAGCAATGGTTGCTGGCTCTCGTGTATGAGTATCATACGATATATCACTTTCACATCGGCAGTAAAGGCATAAGGATGTTCTCTGAATTTTATCATGATTGCAAAAAAGTCATTACTAAGTCAATCCATTACTTGTCGGATTCGACGCACTAAAGACCACTCTCAATTTAGTGGTACTTTTTCGTGGCCGATATACGCCATGGTATGGCATATAATAACTTATCTCTAAATTGTCCTCCTCAATGATTATTTCTTTCATGTATCCTAAATGTTCATATTCATGTATGAAATCTTTATATAACTTTAGGTATTGAAGATCTCTCTAACCTAATCCACAGTGCATCCAATCGTTTGAGAGCTATGTCCCTTGATTCACCTAAACATTTCGGATCATCTTTAAGGGGCATTTTAACTATGTACCGGCCCTCAACATCTCTTGAATGCGTTTTCACGAAATGTTCCTCTCTCAAAACTGTCTCTTTATTTTTGATTCGCTCTAAATCAACATTTTCTAATTCCCAAAATTGTCTTAAGGTATCATTTAAATCCCCTTCTTTAATTAATACACAATGTACTTTTAACTCACTATTTACACAATTACTACTACCTGAAGCCACGAACCCAAACACTGTATTTTGGAAAATAAGATTAGAATTTTGCGAATAAATTTGCCCGCTACGTAATAATTCATAGAAAATTTCCGCACCCAATAAAGAATCAATGGGATCTGGAACATAAAAAGTATCATCTGCTAAATTAATGTTCTCAGGAATTTGTCCTTCCACGTTTAAAAATTTAACTGGAGTTAAATTGGTAATTTTCTCTACTACTAACATATTTATTTCTCTTTTAAAACTATTATCGGAATTTGAAATTACCGCACTTACGCAATTTTTAACACACATGGAAGAATCATTTAAACACTTTACTAGAATATTTACTTTTTCCTTTTTCAATCCCAATTTGTCTGCACATTGCCTGCTCATAAGATGCAGTAATAGAATCACTTTCATTTTGATGATTTATTTTATGTCTCGAGAAATGGAGAAGAATATGATGCTTAAGGTTGCATGGTTTACAAGTTTTTGTCTTACATCTTATAGCTGAACATTTTTCTTTTAAACAAAGAAAGCAAAGGCGCTGTTTTTTAACTATCTCAATTCTTTCTTCAATAGGAAGTTGTTTAAATTTTGCACAAAAGGGCATTATGTGATTTTCAAAACAGAATGAACACTGACTCATTAATATCGGACAAAAAAATACTTGTAACATTTTTATGATACTTTTTTTCTAATCTGTGTTTAATGAATTTGTTTTGTTTAAAACTTGAATTCGACTCATTTTTATTCGAACCTTTTGAGGATACAAAGAAATCTAACTCACGACCTAAATTTTGTGGTTTGTACCAATCTTCCTCTTGTTTAATGCTGATATAACTCATTAATTCCTGATCAAGGGAATTAAATATTTGATTATCTATTAATTGGCACAAATCATTAAATTCACTTACGTTTTCTCAATTGACAATAGTATTCGAACATAGAGGCAACTCTAGATGCAAATTGAACATAGTTTTCTGTCGCTAATTTTCGAGCTTTTCGAAATTGATATAGAAACTCTTAAGGAGTAGGTTGAAATTGCTTTAACACTAACTCTTTAATCTTTTCATAATTTTCCAGTTCCTCCTCCTTGACGTAAACCATTAAATATCCTACTCTTTCTCTCAAAATATTTAATGAAATTTCGGCTTTAAATTCTTCTACGACATTTTTAGTTTTGAAAGCCTTTTCTATTGATTGAAAGAACAAATTGAATGCTTCTATTTTAGAAGGGACAGGTATCGTTAAAATTTTTACACTTTTAATTAAGTTTTCTAAACTAAAAGACTCGATATCTATCTTTTTTTACTTGTTCAGGGACCATTTTACTCTTAGCATTTGTTAACTCAAGCTCTTTGTTAAGCTGCTCTAGCTTAACTTTTCCAAATTCTAATTTAAGTTTTTCTTGTTCAATTTTAGATTTTTCATTATCTTTTTTAGATTTCTTTTCTTCTAAAACATAATTACACTTTGAATCAATTCTTTATCGGTTTTGAAAATGTCACTACTCTCAATTATTGTTCTTAAATCTAAAATTTTTGGATTCACTGGTACCTCTAATCCTAACTCTTCAGCGACAAGCGCAAGTTCGTCTTTTTTAAGATTTTTAATCAAAGCCATTTTACAAGTACATTAGTTTGAAAACGAAACTACGAACCAAGGGAACTGCTCTCACCTGGAATTGGACACTGCACTCTTGATTGGCACTAGAAATCACTCAAAAACACAATTCTTCACCAAATAAACTTCCGGTTTAGATTATACTCGCACTTTTTACATTTCGAAAGAACCATCGTTCTTACGCATTTAGAACACACGCTTTTTTCGCTCCGATTCGGGGTGGCCATGTTTTCTCACATTCAACGCTCACAACACACACTTTATTAAACACTCTCTCTGCCGATAGCTACAAAAACTCACAAGATGGCATTGGCGTCGCAACAATATTCAATAGAAATAATTTATAAGGCAAAACAACGTTTGCCGGGTCAGCTAGTGATTCATAATAATTGTTCTAATAAAAGATAATACATAGCCAATAAACAAAATAGATTTCCATCGAGACAATAAGAAGCAACTCAAATTCATAAACAGCTAATGAGAAAAAGCAAAAGAAAAACACAAACAGAATGAAAGCAAATTTTGTATAAGAGTAATTGTGAGCATAGTAGTTTTCATGAACTTCCAGACAACTAGCTTTCACATGAATCATTGTTTTTTTGGGGAAAAGGGGGGGGGGGTCGATTCATTTTTTGTCTTTTGACATTTTTATTATTATTGTAGTTTCCCCACCTCACTTTTTTGTATCATTATATTTTCAGTGCGATAAAGGAAGCATAAAACATCTAAATCTCTCATTGGAAAAGTTACATAAAAATAGAAAATGTGACTTTAAAAAAATAATTGCAAGGGCTCCTGCAATTCTGCAGCCCTACTGAGCAAGCTATTACCGATCAAAACAAAAATGGTTATTTCAATCACTTGTATCTATAAATCCTTCAGACAAGCCTTTTATTTAATATATATATATATATATATATACACACACACACACTGGTGTGCAAAACGTAAGCAACAGGTATATTTTTTGCCATAACTTCACGAGAAATCATCTGAGAGACATGAAATTCAGAAATGAGATACAGCATTTTGTTCTGAAAGAATGACGAAAGCATAGTTGCGCAGAAATGAATACAATGCATACAGTATGGAATCAAACAAAAAAAAAGGCTTTATTGAACTCATAGTATCGTTACACATGATTGTCTGTCCAAGAGGAAGAACAGCAAGCAGATGTTCCTTAGTATGGGATATGCCCTCCCCTTACTGCAATGGTTGCTTCGCACCGTCTCCCCATACTCAGCACCAGATTGTTCAACAGTTCTTGAGGTAAGAGTGCCCATTCCTCAATCAGCATCTGTTTAAGTTGTCGGGTGTTCCCAGGAGGATGTAATCGTGCCACAAGGCGTCTCCCCAAAGCATCCCACACATGTTCTATCGGATTTAAATCAGAGGAGGACGCCGGCTAATCCATTCGAGTGATATCTTCACTTTCCAGGAGCTCCTCAACAGCATCTCCAGTTACAGAATCTCTATCGAAAACGTGGAGCTCAGTCCGCCCGTTCATCATAATGCCTCCCCAGACGACAACTCCAGGACCACCGAAACGGTCTCTTTCCGTGATGTTTCTGGGATGAAACCATGTCCCGACCTCTCTCCAAATCAACTGGCGTTGGGAATCGCTTGTGGCACTAAAACGTCTCTCATCTGTAAAGAGGACACGACTCCATTGATGAGATGTCCAGTTTTTGTGCTCCCTGCACCACTCTAAACGGTGCCGCCGGTGGGAAACTGCCAAAGGGATGCAGCGTTCAGGACGGCGGGCGAATAGGCCACCTTTGTGAAGGCGTCTGGACACAGTAAAACGCGACACTTGTCGCCCCGTTGCTGAGCAATGGCGCTTACTGGTTTCGGGTTCTTTTCGCCTGCAGGACGATATGTCGGTCATCCACTGCAGTTGTTTTCCTGGGGCGGCCACCACCAACCTTTCTCACAGCTGTACCTGTGGTTTGGAAGGCTTTCTAAGCGCGCGAAACGACACTTTTGTTGATTCCGAACTCTTCAGCTACACTGGTCACACTACGCCCCTCCTCCAGCTTTCCGATCATTCCTCCACGTGTGAAATCGTCCAGATGATTTCTGCTAGCCATATTTCACGAATTAACTCACGTGCACTTGCAGCGAATGTCTTTAATTGCGTCTCCGTCCTTCCTTTTATTGTAGTGTTGAGCTGCGCGCGCTTTCGGCACTTGTTTTGTGTACGCTCACGTCGCCTGTGACGTTTTGTTCCTGATATTTGCATAGGCATGAGCTTTCTCTTTAATTACGTGTTCGTTGTACTGATCGCAAGAACTCCTTTTCTGCAATTTCATGGCTATCTGCTTAAAATTTGCATTGTTGCTTAAGTTTTGCACACCAGTATATATATATATATATATATATATAAGCATTATTTTATGTGAAATAGAATGCAGTTTGAAGACAGTGCAGAGACTTGCTGTTTCGTGACGTCGTTTTATTTCATTTTAAGAAGCAGGCATATGTTACAAGCGATGAGCACACAGAACGACACAGAAAAGGAATGAGGAAAAAGCTCTTGGACATTTTATCCATGGTCTTATATAACCTATGATTTTGATAGGGAAAACATTTCTTCATAGTGCTAATATATTACGAGATTTCGGTAGGGATTTTCGTTACACGCGCGGAGAAGGCAGGGGAAACACAGCGAGATTTTAAAAAAGAATTTGCCTCATCAGCGGTATTTTGCCTCTTCACGCAGAGTGTGGGAAAGTTAGATCAGCGGTATTTTGCCTCTTCACGCAGAGTGTGGGAAAGTTAGACTTTTAGCTGATTCATCAATTTAAAAATGCTTCTCTTGAATTAATTAAGTAGAGACAGTGGAATTGGATCACGAAATAAGAGAATATTTTAGAATAAAGTTACTATGGGCTAAATTGATAAAATCTTGAAAATTAATTAAATTGAAATTAGAGTTAAAATATCATTACACATATATATATATATATACACACACACACACACACCTATAAACAATATTTTGCTTTAAAATTAATTTTAAATAAGTTTTATACAAAATAAATAAAATGAAATAATAATCACGTCATATTACCTTTTTAGCATCAACTAGATTGCAACAAGTGCTACAACGATATTGATTTTTACCCTTCATAATCTCAGTCTGCAAAAATGTGGCATTTAGACTATCTTGAAGGTTATTGAAACCAGCTACTATAACATTTAGATCTAAAAAATCTTCCTAAAAATGAAAGAAAAATAATAAATTTAAATATTAAAATCTAGCAGATAAGTATAATTGAGTAAATAAAAATTTATTCTAATGCTGAATTCAAATTTTAAAAAAAGATTGTGATATGAAAAGATAAAAGAGAAATAATGAGAAACAACTAGAGTGAGTTAATGCATTTAAAAACAATATAAGACAAACAAAAGAAAAACAATGAACTCTTACTTCTCTTTCACTAATTTTTCCACATACTTGGCAAACAATCTGAAATAAAAAAAATACAAAATTAAAAAACGACAATGCATAAAAAGAGGGGGTGGGGCTAAGTTATTTTATATGTCACAGAGAGAAAAAATGATTTGTAGTATTCAATAATAATACTAAATCATACTTTTATATCATTAGACTGGATTGTTTATAAAGCTATTATAAATAGATATTTAATTTATAGCCTATAGCAAATTACTTTGCAGTCCAGTCACAGCAAAACATTTTTACCTATATGTAACAGCATTAAAGGTGAAAAAAAAATTAATAATTTTATCAAACTGAGAGTTATGTTTGCTGTTGTAGATTAAATACATTAAGGATAAACTGAATAATCAACACAGAAATTGATGATTTTGTAATAAAAGGAAATTTTAAGTTGGCAAGATCCATACACTTATTGGATTGACTATGGAAATAATTAATGCTAATTAGATTTCTTCTGAAGTAGAAAGTTGACACCAGAAATTTGAATATCAAAAGAAAATTTTAGGTGCACATTATTTATCAAGTGATTTAATTGTAATTTACGGTCGATATTTAAAAAAAATAAATCTTTTTTTTTTTAAAAGAAAGATTTTCTTTTCTTTAGCTTTTCGTTCTTTATTCTCTAGCTGTCTACTTTAATGCATATATTTTCTTCCTTATTAAATATTTATTTGACAAGCCCAATATAAACAAAATATCAAATTTTATATCAAGACTGGAATTTAAAATCATGAAAATTATCAGAGATCACAGAAAGAAATCTTGTTTGTTGCCACAGATACTATATCACATATATATATATATATATATATATATATATATATATATATATATATATGAGCATATTCATAACTGAGCCGACATAACCAAAGGTACAACAGCATTGGCAAGAACTGAGTCCTAATTCCTATTACCAGCCGCAGTATACCTTTCCTATAAGAGATACATCCCGTCATTGGTACGGAGTAGCCACCCTTAAATATTTTCGTACGCACCAGAGTGGTGAGAACTAACCACCATTCTGAAAGTTTCTTATCTTCATGTCTAAGGCACTGCTCAGAGGGAAAGAATTATACAAGAGAGAAGAAGGTATTTTGTAAAAACTCAATTTCAAAAAATAAAATAAATAAAATTCACATTTTTACTATATAAACCTATAAAAAATGATGACATTAATTTATATAATGAGAACTATTAAATAAATCGTCTGTGAAAGTCACTACACTAGATACATTTTATGCTGAAGGCATGTACAAAAGTCAAATGCCTAATGAAGAAAAATATAACAAGAAACTCATATATAGAAAGTAATATATTTATTATTTTATATTTGTTAATACAGGGAAATGAAATTAGTTGCCCAGTTAAACTGTACTTCACAGTATGCCTATACAATATCAACTAGAGTTTATACATTGTCCTATTTTAGTCATTATAAATAATAATCTTTGGTTTTAACCTTTTTCAGAGAATGCTATATAACAGTTGTTTAAAAAAATGTATACAGATTAATTATCAACATTATTGTAATTGTTAATAAGATAATTTATGGAATCAATGTTTTTTTATTTTTAAAAAATATATATAATTCTGCTTTTCTATTTAAGTTTTTTTTAATGTTCTAAATGTATTTTTAATTTACCTCTGTAATAGTTGATCCATGGTACAACTGAGAAATTAAATCTTTACCCGACGTCCCAACAAGGGATGAATCAATTGCACTGAATAGAATTCGATTAAGCTCTTGTACATCATGCTGTTGGAGTTCCTAAAAAACAAGAAAAATTACTTTAAATGGTACATTCAAAATGTAGCAAACAATTTAAATACATAAGTTTCATTCAGTTTAAATAGCTCCTTAGGATTCAAACAAATTTATTTTAAGGAACAATTTGAAAAAGTAACACAGCGGAAAGCAATTTCAATTTGCAAACAACCTTTTAAGATCTCTTGTGGAAGGAAAATTAACTGCAAAACTCATTTAAAATAGAAATTTTGACACTTTTTGAGAAATATATGATGCTTAACAAAATAAAAATATAATTCTTCTCTTAATTTAAAACATTTTTCCCAATCAGAACAACTTATCTCTAACAATTCAGAAATTAGCTATTGGGGTAAAATAGGAGCGGACACCTTATGTGTGTGTGTGAGTGCAGACACATTCCTTTTAATTGAGTTAATAGTTGCCGTTACTGAAATTTTTTGTAAAATATCATTTTCAGTTAGTAGAAAGATCATTAAATGTGTGCATGTTTTACCAACTGTAATAAACTTACATTTTAAATTGGAAGAAATTTCAAGATAAGAGATGCAAAGAAGTAATACTTTTCATATTTGCAGAAAAGTACAGCAATATCTTGTTTATTGTAATAAAAGAGGTTATTTATCTGTTTTCAATTTTCTCTTGATAACATCTGCAAATACTATGCTCATTTAGCCTTATAAAAAATATATCCCAAATGAAACCGACAAAACAAAGGCAATAAATCAGTTTTATGAAACTATATCTAACCTAAAATGCTTTGACCTATAAATAAAAAAACATATTGTCTTTTTATAATCAAAAACTGATTAAGTGAAGCTGATCTGATAATCTGAAACTGATAAAAGTGACTTTATTAGAGCATTATTGAATTCAATTAAAATTTCCGCTATAAGCAAAGGATCTTTTTTTAAGATCCTCCAGATTCTGATGGCAGAAATAAAGTTTATACGGTAAAATACAAAAAGTATACAGATATATTTGCAACATTATATACAGCAAATTTTATATATTAAAAAGTACTAATATATTACATATTTCTTAAAATATGACACCAAAATAAAATACTCATTTGTTAACATAAAACATTTAATGTCATTATCATATTATATATACATACAGGGTGATTCAAACTTATAGTTCAAATTTCGTGGAGAGATAGGGAATATCTCAGGAAATCGATTTTACATAGGGCAGTATGTCCGCAAACTTCATCTACATGGGCAAAATGGACAAGTGAAGTGAACACAAAAAACCAGTAAAGTTAAATGGTAATGAATGTGACCTTTATTCCAACAAGGTAAAGTATATTAGTTACCAGTAGTTGTTTCACAGAAGGTGCTCAAAATTGCAACTATTTTCATGAACACAGAATTCACAACACCACTGCATTGACCACCAAATATTTTCAAAAACGCTTGGCATATTAAGGACAATGCCTGCGGCATATCCGCCGAAATATGTGGTATCAACATGAAGGAACTTCAGACCATAGAACAGTTGTTGCACGTGATTACTTGAACCGAACAATCAGAGTTCACTGGATCGGTAGAGGTGGACTGATCGCTTTGCCCCCCAGATCACCTGATTTATCGCCCATGGAATTCTTTTTATGCTAGACCATGTGTACGAGACCCCCGTCGACAGTGAAATGGACATTGTTACACGAATAGTGGCTGCCGCAGGTATGACAGGCGTTTTTGAAAATATTCGGCGGTCAATGCTACGGCGCAGTGAAGCATGTGTTCGTGTAATTGTAAACCTGTACTTTAACTTATTGGAATAAAATTCACATTCATTACCACTTAACTGTATTGTTTCCTTGTGTTCACTTCACTTGCCCATTTTGTCTATGGTCTATGCAGATGATGTTTGCGGACATACTTTCCTGTGTGAAATTGGTTTCCTGACGTAATCTCTACCTCCAAACGAATTTGAATCAACCTGTATATGCACACACACACAAGGCGTACCTCTAAAATGGAACAGATTTCAATTTCCTACATTACTGCAGTTAGGCATATACATCCAGTTATAAAGTTTAATTAACTCCTTCATGACTAACATCCAGAGTAAGCAATGCATCAATTCCACCCGGTGTCACATCCACGCATTATCTTGAGGGGAGAGGGCAGAGTTGCATATTGCAAAATGAAAATGGAACAATCTATTTGTACTTATAATGCTATTTAGACGGCCAAAAATGCCAATGGTTCTTACAACAGTCCAGTCAGAGGTATTTGACCTTCATGTAAAGCTCTGTATATATATATATATATATATATATATATATATATATATATATATATCAATTTTTAATTTGTAATAGCGAGGAAAAGTTGCCTTTTTGTGTAGATAAAATAAGTTATAAATATATGAAAAAATATTGGAGTAGGTCTTGAGGTGCCGCAAGAATAAAATTGAAATTTTCATAAAATTAAAATTTTTGCTAAATTTAAAGTTTTTTTTAATGAAATAATCAACTTTCTATTTTAGATTTTTAATAGCGCGGAAAAGTTTTCTTTTGGTATAGATAAGGTAAATAAAAATTATACAAAATATTAGTATACATCTTGAGGTGCCGCAAGGATGTTACAGCTTCATAAAAACACATTTTTTGCAACTTTTTAAGGATTTTTGCCTGCCTCGATTATGAAATAAAAAGCTTTCAATAGGCCATGTGAATAAAAGTTTAAAAACAGTTTTACTATTGCAATGGCATGGCACTGAGTCGTCACCGAGCGGTTTTAATTGTGGTAAGGCGGAGATTTGTCTGCGTCCGGTGACAAGGACAGTGCTGGTTTCAAATCAGTAGCTTTGCCGAGTTCAGTTGAGTTGGCATCTCCGCTTCGTCTATTGTGTAACTGATTTGTTAGTTTGTGCGCTTTGATGTGTGTAAAAATTGCTCAGTCTAAATTAGTGAAGACAAGATAAATATCGGAGTGTTCTATTTTTGGGAAATTTAATGATTTGCTTGAAGTTGAACTCGCAACATACGAATCTAGTGCTACTGTTATATTAGACATAACCTCAAAATTGCTTCTAAGAAGGATCTTTCTGTAAGAGAAATATGTGACACTTTAGTTCCCATAATAGAACAAATATGATCAAGAGCTTCTATTTTCGTTGCTTCTAGCAAAAGACTGCAACTCATTGTCGCCTGCGGTTAACCTGGAGTAGAGAGCATGCATTGTGGACACCGCAACAGTGGGCTTGAGTGAGTCCAGGCTTAGCTTGCAGCCTGATTCTCGCCGGACTTTCATATGGAGAGCGCCAGGTACCCGTTACCACCAAGAGAACATCATTGAACGACACCGTTACGATGGTGCAGGATTGCTCGTTTGGGAAGGAATTATTCTGGGTTCCAGAACTGACCTGCATGTTCAAATTGGAGCCATGGCAGGCCAAATCTATAGGGACGTCATTCTGCCATGGGCGCAGAATTCGTGTTTATGGATGACAACGCCCATCCTCATCGTGCAAAAATCGTAAACGAATGCCTTCGATCGGATGATATCACCTGTATCACCAGCATTCTCACCGGACGAATCCAGTAGAGCATGTGTGGGATATGCTTGGCCGACGAGTTGCAACCCGTCAACAACATCCTACATGTCTTCGGAGAACATTGCTTGATGAGTGGTGTAATATTCCCCGCGATTAGATCGATAATTTGATACTTATCATGCATAGATGTTGTACGGACTGTATTGCATCGTCTGGGAGATATACTATGTATTAACCATCATACTAACCATGTAATTTTGGCTTTTGTAAATAGTTTTTTTTTTCGTAATTTCCTCCGGGAAGCAAAAAAATCGCAATTTTTATGAATGATATAAAACATATAGCATCTTTTTTACTCTTTACATTTCGTTTAATAAATAGGCTTTACAAATAAGTCACATTTGTTTTGCTTCTGACACTTTCTTTTCCTGAACTTGCATTATCCTTAATTTATAGACATGAGTGTATATCTTAAGAATTCCGCTGAGTGTATTGTGAAAGTATATGTGTTTGTATGGTTTAATATTTAGTTAAAACCTTCATATACTAATGGTTCCATTCCAAACCTCTGTTTAACTTTATTTCATATTCAAGATATCTCTATGTCGATCTCAAGAACGTTATAGACCCGATTATACAAAGAAATTGGTACTTTGCTACCCCAGAAAATATCCTTTGCCCATGATGAACGTAAAATTCAACGAGAACTTAAAACGACATGTTTGAAAATCAAGAACAGAAAGTAGAGGCGGATTCAGGACGTTTAAAGTTCCAAAGATAAACTTCGATGCAGAGGATTGTATTGACATGATGTCATGGCTTGAAAATGGTGTAACTGAACCCTTCCCTCCCCACACACATTTGCTAAAACATGTTTCCAGTAACTCTCTCAAAAACTTTATAAAGAATGCATCTGAAGCTGAACCAAATAATATAGAGGACTGGATTATCGACTTTCCGAGACTTCCTTGTCACACGCAAACAATGGAAAGAGCTGTGAAACTAGTGGCGAAACAGCTCGAAATGTCCGTGGTTGAATCGCAAGTGAAGGACATAAGAGTAAAAATTGACTCACGCGTGAATACGGCAAAATTTAATTAAAAAAAAACAGTTTAATAAGACAATGAAGTAGAAACAAACATTTTGCAGCTGTAACATTTGTAATAATTAAAGATACAGAAGTAAGAAACGCAAAATTTGGCATAAAGAATATTTTTATTATTATTATACTTTGTAGTACACAATTTTTTCGATTGCAATGCTCATATTTAAAATCATCTTTTGTAACATTATATGAAAGAAAAATTCATAAAAATATTTTATCAAAGTTTATAATTTTTCAATTTCTTTACAAACTTTAATCTCTTTGCAGCATCTTGAGATATTCTTGTATTGCAACCAGAGTTTTTTTTAATATTCTTTTGGGACCTAAAAGCTAACTTTCCACACTATTACCAAACTAAAACCTACGAAAAAATTTTAGAGGCCCTTTTTAAAAATTTCAATTTTTTCGATTTTTTTTTTAAATAAATTTCAAGCTCTTTGTGGCACATCAAGATCATATAATATTGCAACCAAATTTTAAAAAATTGCTTTTTAACCTAAAAAGCAGTTTTTTCATACTATTACCAAATTAAACTCTAAAAACAATTTAAGGCCATTTTCATTTTACCCTAATGTACAGGTATTAGTTTTTGTTCTGCATTTCTGAATTCGATAGATTTAATCATGTAAATAAATGACTCTTTAAAAAAGCATGTGATTTGAAGAAATCTCCATATTTTTGTTTATTATTTTGCTGTTCTTGTTCGGAGAATATGGGAAAATGCATTTAGTTGACTATTTCAGGGAGTGAGGGTGAAATATTTTTTAGAAATCTTGGGATGTGTGCTGGAGTGTGCATTGAGAAATCTTCGGATGTGTGCATTGAGTTTCATTTTGTTAATCATGCCTTGAAGACTAAGATATGTTCCGAGATTAGTAAAAATAGAGATCAAGGTTGAATCAAGGTTCATTTTCTTCAGACATAGAGAAGTATTATTATAAATTGCAAGTACGTGTTCTGAACTTGCAGCTGGTTGGTCTTCTGAACTAAATCACTGTCAAAGAGAACTTTTCATTGAGAACTGGTGAAACTGGATTTAAAAAAAAAAAATTCATATGGTTAATATTTGTAATTTTGTTTCCATCTACATAGTATTTATTTTCACATACGTAGTATTATAGTATTTTGCATTTTCATTCATTTCTTTTAATTATATATTTTTTATATTAATATCCATATTAAGAAGTAGTATATTATAAATATAGCTTTCAAAATTAGTGACATTATATTAAAATGCTGATTTAACAATTTTTTTTTTTTTTTTTTTTTTTTTTTTATTTTGCAAAATTAGGTTGAATTGGTGAAAATGCATGAGTTAGTGACAATGATAGAATTCAGAGTATTTGGTCCCATGACTGTGCTTTGTTCTCTATGTGCTAGTCCTTAAAAGGGTTTTAAATAAAGTGAAAATTGTATGAAAACATTTTGGATAATATTGAAGTTGATAGTAAAAAGTTAAAAAAAATTTAATTCTTACATGTCTCTCATAGTGTAAAAGTGTCGATTGGTAAAATGTTTATCTTCCATCCATTTACGCACAAACAAAGTTTCACATTTCTATTCACAAAGGGATACTTATTTTTAAATTTAGATGGAAACCTTTCTGTCAAAAATGCAAACTTATTCAATACAAAAAAAAGTGATATGAAAAAATTCAGACTGGCAGTACATCATCCAGTGATCATGACTTGAATTTGCTATTCATACATAATTTTATTCATTTTCATTTGTCGATCGTTGAAAATTTGACTTTATAACAAGACAAGAAATTAAACATTAAGATTTCTTCCAAAGTACTGGAATACCAAAAAAGAAATGAAAATTCTTGTGCACAATTAAGCATTTCTTTTTTAAAAAATTATATATTTCAGTAACAAGATAAGTTTGAAAAGGCAGGGAATGTATGTAATCATAAAGCTAGCCTAAATGTTAAAACCTTTTCTAAATTCCCAGCATCCTTTAAGAAATGTGTTTACAGAACGGTTTAGTTCCTCATAGAGTACTTACTGAAGTAATAAGGAAATTAAGGATCTTACAGTGATAATAAACTCTAGGATTCTTATTTGCCTGTTGGAAAATAGGGAAGATGAAATATTATACAAACGATACAAAAATTGGTATTTTGGCTTATTTTTCGAATTACACTCATTCTAGAATATGAGCAATCAGTTCAGAACTCAACATTCAAATAACTACAGTATAGTAGGTATTTCAATTTAAAAACTCTTAATCATTCAACATTCACGGACTGTTACCACAGTTAAATAACCAACTACACAAAAGTGACATCTAGAATTTTACAATTAAACCTAACTACAGGTAAAATTAAATTCTTCTATTCAAATAAATGTAATTTAGAGAGATTAATGTTTCTTTAATTGAAAAAGAAAGAGTAATCTTCTAAATGATCACTTTTAGAACAGCAAAAATCCATTTTTCACAAGAGGCGATTCATCATTAGTGGTAATTTTCTACAAATATGTGATGTGACATTTTTAGAAACCCATTGGTTAGTTCCATTTTCTACAAAAATATACAGAATAGTTACTGGTATATTCAGTTTAGATTTGATTATCATTACATCTGAACTAATGAATGAATTGCCTTTGACAATACAGTGTAAATATTTATCAACAAATTCAAAAAGCTTGATTTTATGTAATAAGCAATAGATCACATATACACAAGTATTTTTTAAACAATGTAACTTTGTTTAGATGTTGAAGAATGTATTACTATTTTCTGATTCTGACCTTTTAAGAACCTTTTATAATATGTACATTAAGCTCGAAAATTACAGCGGCCAAGGATACAGAAAAATGGTCTAAGTCAATAAATTTGCTTTTTAATATCTCGGAAAATTTTATAGACAGAAGCATGAAATCTTGTATAAGAAAACAAGGATACAGGCAAAATTTCTTGCTAACTGACACTTTTTTTTACTGTGGGGTCATATAAAAATTTAATTTTTGTGAACTTTGTTATTAACTTCTACAGAACCAAAAATATTCCCATACATTTGAATATCTTATTTGATGATACTTTACAACTGAACATATATGTCTAATTAAAATAGTTAAGGGAATAAACTCTTGTTCCACTTTTTTTTTAAACACCCTGCATATAATAGTCATAAATAAAGGAAGAAGTTTTCTATTGATTCAAATCTTTTATAAATGCATCTTTGAGGTAATTTTGTAGTTAAACTATGCAACCATGATCACTAACTAAAGAGATATGGTTTCAGTGAAAAAGCAAAAAAACTTTGCAACACAGACTAAACATTTATGAATTCAAAATGGTAATTTTCCTATCATCTAGAAATTTAAACTATAGAAGAGAAAAACATTTGCATTACTTTGGGGCTCATTATATATGTCACACAACCATACTGATGGCCCTGATAAATTATAAAAATTACACTTTAAAAAATATGGGAAAATCCAAAATCCTGCAAATCAGATGCTAAAGCATTTTTATATTCAACTTAATTGGTGAGAAAAAAAAGTCAATTTTAAAAAGTGTAGAAAATTTAATTCAACACATATAGCCAAACATCATACAGGGTGTCCCAAAAGTACTGAAGCAGAGCTTAATTTTTTACCTATTAGAAATAAGTGGGCAATATAAATTGCAAAGTAGTTCAAAATAAAGTACAAAATAAGATTATGTTAATAAATTTTTTTTGACTAATTTTTCAAAAGTTACACTTTTTTAATTTTTATAAAACCCCAATAAACAAATTTATTCAATAAGAAAGCTTTAATTTTTTATGCAACAACATCATTACAAAAAAATTGCATACTCGTATCTTTAAAACTGAGTGAGTTATACTTAACTGAAAATTCAGCATATTGTATAGGGACCATATACCAAAAGATGGCCAGGACAACTTATAAAAATTACACGTTAAAAGGTATGGGTAAAACATAAATGCTGTAAGACTTAGGAATTAAAGCATTTTTATACTCAATTTAAGTGGGGAGAAAAAAAAGTATTTTTAAAATATAGTACAATTTAATTTAACACTTGTAACCAAACATCATACAGATGTCCAAAAAGTATTAAAACACAGTTTTATTCTTTATCTATTATAAATAAGTTGGAAATATAAATTGCCAAGTAGTTCAAAATAAAGTACCAAATAAGATTATGGATTAATATTGTATAATAGATTATGTTATAATATTTTCCAAAAGTTACACTTTTTAAATTTTTATGAGGCCCCCTGTAGACAAATTTATTCAACAAGAAAGCTTTAATTTTTTATGCAATAATACCATTACAAAAAAACTGTATCTTTAAAACTGAGTTATACTTAACTGAAAATTCAGCACGTTTGCACAGGGACTGTATACCAAAACAGAAATAAAATTTGTTACATATTATAAAGATAAAATGTTTGATAATATTCATATTAAAACCCTTTTTGCCTGTTTAATTTGCAGCACTGTCACATAAGGGTTTTTTTTTATGTTCAGACTGCCATTTTTATTTGTAAAAATTAAAATAAATATATGCAAGTATTTAATTGCCCTCTTATTTATAACAATTTTTCAAAACAACATTCTAACAAATTAACTCACAGATGATTTAGTTTTTTTCATTTCACTGTAATTTAGCTGTTTCAAATATTTATGTTAAAATATTTTTTTTAAACTGCATAATGAAATGCAAAGGATTTCTTTTTTAATTTTCTTATTTGTTCACAGAATTATTTCTTTTCAATATAATACAACCAAACTTTTCTTCTACATATCAAAATAAAGGTTATAAATCATTCATCAATGTTTAATTTAAGATTGTCAAATTAAGAACATAGCGAACCTGATTGTGCATTATGGTATTTTTTGAAAATGACGAGCTATTTGAATTAATAATTATTTATTCTGTGAACAATAAAAATTATACAGAAACTACTAAAAAATTTGGGCGGCAATATCTGAATTTACCTGAAATTTCACACACATTTGTTTATGAAAAGATAATTGAGAACTATCATATCTAAGAAATGCTTGTACAAGCAGGCCATTGTATATCTCTGTCTATTAAAATTACATTTAGGATTTTTCGATGCACGCTACAACATTTTTGGTCTAGAAATCAATTTATATATGGTCCCTATTTTTACAGAAGAGACAGCATTTTAAGTGATGTGAGAAATGGCATAAGTCAATTTTTTTTTTCTTCTGTATCGTCATTTATTTGGTTTTAAAGATACAGTTATGAGGTTTTTCTTCTGATGATTTTGTTGGATGTCATAGAAATACTTTTAATTGACCAAATTTGTCAAGAGGGGTCACATAAGAATTAAAAAAGTGTAATTTTTGGAAAATTAATGGAATTTTTTATTATTATTATTAATGTAGTCTTATTTTGTATCTTAAGTTTTACACCTTCAAGAGATGATTTAAAGAGCAACAACATCCTGTAAGGTCATGATTTAAAGTACAATTTCAATTACTTTTAATTTTTGTCAATTCCCTTTTGCTTAAAATGATCTTTTAAATTAATTATGGATTAATTATAGTGTATTACAAACAGGATGAATAAATGTATAGCATTTTTAGTTTAACATTGCAATAATAATCTATAACTTGGACCATCAGAAAATACTTTTAGCAATCTTGAAGTATGTCTGTATAGTAAAAATAATACTTAAACTGTCACCCCTATTTTCATTATTTTGATGAGACAATTATTAGATATAATAACCTTATATAAATCATGATTGTTAGTAGAATTAAGTGTGAATTTTTTTTTATATAAGTTAAAGCATTATTAAAATAATTTCAGTTATAATAATCGATATTTAAAAAAAATAAATTAAGAATTATAAGTTAGGAATCGGAATGATTTTAAAATTACTGGTATGAATTATAATCAGGTAAAGTAGATCGAAATGAAAAGTTTTTTTTTTAACAGAATGCATGATTAGAAATAAAATTTTGAGGTGATAAAGAGATAACTGATGACGCTGCATTTGCATATTAGGTTACATTCAACATCCACATTAAGGTGTATGATAATCTGCAAAGCATACGGCTGCCAGGAAAGTTATGTTTGATTCGATATAGAATACATGCCAAATTTATGACATATTTATTTGAACCATACATTCTACATGCTAGATAAAATAGTAGCATATATGACATTTTTATTTAAGAATATATAGCTTGCCCTGAACATAAAAAGCATGTCAACAATGTATGTGTTTATGAAGTGAAACATAATACACAATACTCATACCAGGACAGAAGATTGTCTTTAACAAGATCAACATATCATTTCAACATAAATTTAGCTAATCTTGGTTCTCTCTATTTGCCTTTAATTTTGCACCAGACATTTAAAATTGCTCAATACATATAGCTTCAATGATTACTTGGAAAATCAGATTTTGAAGACTCAATATTACTTTAATGCTTATAAAGTCAGTATTTTTAGGAAAAGTGTCTCTTTAAGACTATAAATGTATAGAGATTCTTCAGTAAATCCACTTTTTTAAAGGTATAAATAATAAATAGATATGCGTTTCAAACATTTTTCTTATAATTCATTTTAGCATAAAAAGAGATTTAAAAAAAATTAAGATAGAGTATTATATCTTGGTACTTTTCCGTTTCACTGATGCAAATCTCGCCAAGCAAACTTTATTGGAGACAACACATATATACACATAAAAATACATATATAGTATACACATAAAAAAAATGTTAATAATGCCATTGCTAGTAGGGATATTCTGTTTGGCATTGATTGTATCACTTGCACCAGTAAAATAGAAAAGTACCCTTTCTGGTATGTGATCGAACATTTGATATAAAAAAATAAAAGTTAATTAAACATTGATTTAAAGAAAGTTTAAACAAATAAAAATAATAATTATTATTAACATTTGTGAATAATTACTTCATTGTTACTCCAACCAAAGCTATCTGTTAATTCAGACGTTGATGCAGCTTGTTGGTCTACCAAAAGCAATCTAGCAAAAAGTCTCTGTAGTTGAAGTGGAATAATTCTAGTTTTCGCTTTTTCTCGGTTTTCAAGGGAGCCAAGTTCTGAATCCGATAACGAGAATAGACCTTCTAAAATATTAAAAAACAATTATTTAATAAACAATATTTCTAAAAATAACTTTTTAGTTACATATATAAATTTATAATTACATCAGTATAAATATAAACTTAAAAATCTCTCTATATAATTTTAAATACAGTTTCTAAGTTTGCTCTACTTTTTCCCACAAGAAGAATAATTTACAACATAAATCATAAAGAATTTATAATTTCAACACTTCCTTCAACAAAAAGAGATAAGAAAACATAAATATGTGCAGAATTAAAAAAAAAAAAATCCTTAGGGTATAAAAAGATTTGTAAAGCTTGAAATAAATCATCCATATCCTTATCACACCCAAATTACATTGCATTTTTGATTTTTTAATATGATATCAATGAATTAATAAAATTTTAATTGTCTAATTTTAAAACATCAAGTCTTAATTTTTAAAGACGAAATCAAAAATTCTTTAGTAAATCTATATAAATTAATATAAAATCTAAATTTATTTTTAATTTTGTTTATTCAACTTTATTTTTAAACATTATACATTTTTTACATTCATAAATGCCAATAGTACTCAGTAAAAATTTTAATGGGAGGGAAGGACAACAAATATAGCAGAAAGATTTTTTTTCTTTTTTTAAAAAAAGGGCAGTTACATATTTTTCAATGAATAAAGTTTTACTGATAACACCACTGATAAGGTCAGGACATATCAGGTATGCTAAACATAATTTTAGTAAGTAAAATGTATGATTTTTACTTAGCAATTTTACATACCAATTCACTACTGACAGATATTTTTGGCCAATAAGTTTGCCTGATAACAGTTGTTGTATATTAATAAAAAAGTATATCAGAATGCAGGCAATACTTTCCCCTTAGCATATCAATATTATAGTAAATATCATATTAATTATATAAATGATTATAAAAAACTAAATAAAAACTTTTAAAATAAATAAAAAAAATCAATTATAAGCATCAACAACAAAGTCCTCCTAAATAAAGTGGATAACACAATAAATATCTAGATTACCAAACCATACTACAATTTTACATGTCATAGTTTTTAAATGTGAACTATGCCAATTTACAATCAGATATTTTTGTTAAAGTTTCAAAGATTGTCAATAGATCAGAAGTCATTAAGTTTACTTCATTATTGTAATCATGTTTATTATTTAAAATACATGTCTGGAAGTCGAAATCCTATCAGTGAAATCTGTTATCTTTGATATATCTGTTGAAATAGCTAAGCTATGAAGTTATGGATCTGGCGTAAATCTATACTATATCTTATATATATCAGCCTCATAGCTTTACATAGTATTTTGCCAATTATTCAATTATCTAGAAGAACAAAATTATTTTCGGTTTGTTCACTAATTCCATAGTTAGATACTTTGTCTGAAAAAATGCAAATGAAAACAGTATAAATAGTAACCATTATGTTTAATACCTCTGAATTCAGGAGTATATAATAAAGTTTGCAAAAGTGAGTTCAGGTAACATGTAGCCCCTTGATTTTCAATGCCACTCAGTCCACAAGGAAGACGCCGGTTAGGAGGCATCGGTTTTGGCAATGTGTGCACGCTAGTCATCACACCAGCCGTCCTTTCATCATCAAATAAACTTCCAAACATTTGGGTAAAAACTTAAAACAAAAAACAATATAACTCCCAGCGCTATATTAAGAAAATATAGCACCTTACAGTTTGTGCTATGACATCAAACCATTCACATTTGGTACATTTATAAACATTGATGTTTGAAAACAGCAGCGTAAACGCATCTTTCCCACCGAATCCAGATTCCGGAGTTTCTTTTTTTCTTGACACGGCTTTGAAAACTCAAGATTAGATACTTGTTCGTTTCAGTAAAATGTTAATTATTTACAGAATTTTTTAAAGGAAATTTCATTAATGTATCACGTATTTCACCTTGAATTTTAATTGTACTGAAAATTTTCAAATGTCACTTTTAAAAATACAGCTTAATAATAATTATTCATTATCAGAAAAAATGTCCTCAAATTTTATGATTTTTAAATTTGTATTAATGTAAGATGTTTTTTGATGATGTTTATAAATTTTTATTCATTGAAAATATTTCCCAATATTTTTTTAAATTCTAGTGCGACGATGATTCAGCAAAAAAAGAAAGACCTCTACTTTGATTAATTAGTGATAACAATGCAATGCAATAATACAATTCTGTGCAGTTTATACTGAAAGAATAAACTGACAATAAAGACAGATATTTTATAATTATTGGTTTTTGATTCTCAAAATCATTTTAATATGCTGGATAGTAATGTATAGAGATGCATAATTCACAATTTTTTGAATAACAAATAATTTTACTATTATTATTTTTAAATATTTGTTCCAGATATCTGTTATTTCAATCATATTATTAATTAAAAATTATTAATTAGTATTAATAATAAAATTAATTGTAATTAATACTTAATTTAAGTGACGTGTGATTGAATTGATTTATCTATTTCAACTTACTTCTTAAATTTGATTTTTTCAAAACTATTTATTTAATTTCTTTATTATAGTAAACCCTTTTCTGAAAAATTTGAATTAAATATATGTCATTTCTTTAAAATGATTGCTTTAGTTCTCTATTCCACCAATAGATGGCGCCAGCAATAAACAGAATATATGCAATCACAGTCATATCACAAGCAGTTAAAAATAATCTTTATGGAATAGTGCATCGCCAAACGGGAATATCGGAAAGTCAAGGTCACTCCTATGAAGTGGAGCAGTGACTTCTCACTTTGCAATGAAGCCTCACACTTTCCAGTGAAGTCACCGCTCCGATAAGTTTCAGTGATATGCAATTCAATGATACGATAATTCCAAGAATAATCGGTCCGTTCACTTCAGTGGGTAAGGGACTTTCCCTTTACATGATTGAACTCTTGTTCTAGAGCTTCCATTAGACATATCGTATCAATAGTTACTTTCTATCCTGATCCAAGACCTGTAATCGGAATATCACTAGTAAGATCGTATCAAGGATTTGAATCATACCCCTCTTTGAAAAGTATTGATCACTGGTATTTGATACTAGTTACGTAATAACCGTTCGTAAAATATTCGTCATCCCTCGAAATGTACCGCGAATAGAGATGGAGAATCTGCTTTTCTGTGGAGCTGCTGCGCTTTATTAAACGAAGTCGGAATATTAAATAGGCTAAATTGGTTAGAACATCCATATTTCAAGCAGTTTTGAATTTTCATTTGGTACACAAAGCCAATTGAATTTATTTGTAGTAATGCCCAATGAAAATTTATGGTGTTTTGCTTGTTCATGCATATTTGTGTAATGCAATTTTTTAATTAAACCGTGGTGGCCTGATGGTAAGGTCTCGGCTTCGGAACAGGAGGGTTTTATGTTTGAGACCTGATTCCATCGAAGAACGACAGTTCAGCGGTTCTGGTGCACGTTAAACCATCCGGACCAAACGCCCTCACGCTGGTGTGGTGTGGAGAAGGGGATGCCAGCTCAGGTGTCGTCCTCGACATCTGACGGAGGTTCAAAATTATGAGGTCCGTCCGAAAATAGCCCTAGTGTTGCTTTAAAACGAGACAATAATATAACTAAACCAAATTTTTACTTTCTCGTATACGAAGCATGGAAAAAGTTTAGTAACCATGAAGGAAATCGAACTCGAGATTTTGATGAGCTCCACATTTTTATTTCTTTGAATTCGAAAAGCACATTTGAAGAAAATGTCTGTCCGTCTGTGACAAATATAACTCAAAAAGATTTGAGCTAGACTATTGAAATTTGATATACGGACTTTAAACCGAATTTGCAGGTTTACTATCAAATTTTCAATTGAATCTGTTCAGAGGAAGTCCGTCTGTCCAGATGTTCAAATATAAGTTAACACGCTAGATAGATAGACAGATAAAATTCTGTACACAGAGTTAACATCTATTGTGTTGACACCTTTCAAATTTTGAACGAAATTCAGTTACAGACAGACTGCCTGTCGATCTTTACTTTCAGAAGTATGCAAATGCGGTAATTCAAAAACTCAATGATTTAAATATATCGAATTTAGTATGGGATTTTGTGACTAGAAGTGCAGGTTTGCCCCAAGTTTTTGTTTAAATTAGTTCAGAAAAACGTGCCTAAAAACACAAATTCGATGTTCGGAAATTATTATTGAATGTCAGGGATTCACCACCAAATAACTCGACAAGGATGACACGATAGATTCAGTAAAAATGCTAAATTACTGCTGTACGACATTGTCATGTAAGGTGTTCTCTGGCACGATAAATTTGTTAGAGAGTACGCAAAAAAAGTTTTGAGAATGCCATTTCCGTTTTTTTTTAAATTTATTGTCTAATTTAGCAATAAATTTTGAATTAGAATATCTAATTATATTGAAACCAGCTATTACCAAAGACTTTGCCATATCATTTATGACTTAAAAATTGCTTAGAATGAGTTTAAATTAAAATAAATAATAAACAACGCTTGAAAGTTCAAGGGAAAGAGACCCCCGAAACCTGTTAGCCTATAGAGACCCTGGCAGGCTTAATGCTGTCCTGATAACCTCAACGCTAAAAAAAACCTGATTCAGGTGCGAAGCGACGGGGACAATGTAAGTATAGATGCCCCAGACTGCAGTCATAGCGTATCCATAAGAAAGAAATATTAGCTAATGTATGTCACTTTTTAAAAAGAAATGACATGACAGGACAAAATGTCAAGTTCAAAACAACAGTTACACTTACTAAACAAAATGGGGGTGAAAAATTCATACTAGCACCAGAAGCTTGTAACTCTGGCTAGCTATTGTCTCAAGTACAAAAAAGCATTAGTAACTTTAAATTTGACCGCAAATCTTAAAATTATACAGAACGTTAAAAAAATTCTTGTATGTCTCTGAAAAATTTATTGTTACAATTTCACTTTCTGAAGGAGTCGAAGCTGTCCTAGAATTTAAATTCAACTTAGAATACCACGAAAAAAAAAGTTTAGAGGAAAAGACATTGACAAAAAAAAAGAAAGAAAAAAAAAAGATCACTAATATCTAGGGAAAGTTAGACTTTCCCCAAGCACTAATGGTCTGGGGTAAAGGAGCTAACTTATTCTAGTAGATTCGCAAAACTTATTACAAAATCCTTAAAACAAAAGTTTGAAAAATATTTTGATTTTTTTATTAATTTAAAAAATCAATGAGTTAATCAAATACATTTAAAATATTTCGCATTTTACGATTTCCAATAAACAAATAAATAAAAAAAGAATAATTTTGAGTTTCTCAAATTGTACAATCAATTTGAAAGATTTTGAAATAATTTTTCCACATAAAAACTAAATTATTTTATTTTCTATTTTATTTGTTTATTAGCCGCTTTTGGTGACCAGCTAGTTCGCCAGGAGTAATGGTCTCTAAAATTTTCATTTAAACATTTGTTAACCTTGGTTTCTTGATAGTTTCTTCAGCAAAATATATTAAAGTTTCAAATTTCGATAGTCACATAACATATAATTGTAGAAGCTTACGATATTTTGTCCATTGTGCTGTAATTATTGTTCTCGTTTGCTGTCACCTGTCGCAAGATTTAAATTTGAATTTCAAATGAAAGAGATAGAACTTCAATAAATAAGCAAATTTTTTGCTGAAACCGAATATATCTTTTAAAAATTATGACTACAAAAAATCGAACCCTTCAGCAGGTTAATTTTATGTGAACCACGAAATATTTTTAAAAAATAATTTATTCAATATTTCACTGAATTATTCAATAAAAATTTCACTGATTTATCATAAAATTTAGTTTTACCTTCAAAAAGATTTAAATGTGGTAAATAATATTTTATTTTATTTCAATCAATAAACCTACATCTGTAAACAGACATGAAGTTTAAATTTTATACAGTTTCCCAATTCTATAAATATATTCAGGAAAATTATCTTGACAATCTAACGTTTCAATCTTCTGCGATGAAGCCTGACAGAATTATAAAGCTTTCCATATCATTATTTTTGGACAAACAATATTTCATTATTTTAGGCAATCAATCACGGGGAAAGTCTAGTGCTGATTGGAGTATATTCTTCAATATCTCGATGGAGAAGTTTAAAATCGCTTTATATATATATATATATATATATATATATATATATATATATAATAGAGACATTCAAATTTGAATATTTTTAATACCTTAATCAGTTTTAATTGCAAAAGAGTGGATCTGTTTTTTGTTTTATTTAAAATATTAACGTTTAAAGAAAATTTTATTAAATCTGACTCACAGAACAGAAAATCTATATAAAAATTTAAAATTCGTAATTCGCAGTTTGAATCATATATTGATTCAAACTACATAATTATTATATTTCATTTAGATCATTTTTTATTAGATACGCACGCCAATTAATAAAGTTTGAGAAATTAGGCGTTGGGCGAATAGATTGGGTGTCCTGTATATATTAATCCTTTGCACTTGGAAAATTAATTCGATGCATAATTATTCAATTAATACAAGGGCTGCCTTATTGCTCCAAAAAATAAATATATGTGTAATTGTTTTATGTTGAATTTCCCCGAAAAATTAATGTACGTCCTTTTACTATTTTGTGGATATTTTAAATAATCAGAATTGAAAAATAAATAAATAAAACATCAAAATGATGCTACGTCTTCAATGGTAAGTAAGAGTCGCCATTCGAGTGCTAAGGGTTAAACTATGTACGACTTAAATAAAACTGTATTATTGAATAGATAATATAACAATTTTAAAACGTAAAAAAAAAAAAAAAACTTTCCTTGTGTTTATTTTTTTAAAAGAAAATATCCCATTTTTCACAAACACGTGCTGAATATAACACTTTCTTAGGTTTAGTTCCACTAAAATTTAACCTAATCTTTCAGTTTGAATTTTCGTCAACGCGTCGATAAAAGTTAATTTTTTCCCACGCAATAATAACGTGCTGGAGCAGGTTAAATTCTATTTTCATTTTGTATGAAATAAAATGTTAGAAAATATGATTTAAGTATTTAAAAAAAATCATTAAAAGTACAAATTTAATTTGTAGTTTAAAATATTAGTACCAAATAAAAGATTATTTTCGAACTTTGAGATATTACAAAAATTACATTTGTGCTGTAATATTTTTGGAAGTTATCGCGGAAAAAGGCCAAATTTCGCTAAATTTTTAATTAATTAAAATTTCAAAAATAAACCCTCCCTCAAGTGCACATTTCTGTCTTCCAAACTATATATAGGCCAAGCTTGGTAGCTCTAGCTCATATGGTTTGGCGTAATAATGAGCCTTGTGAACTCCGGGAATTAATTGGCGTATTTTCTTTAAGACGATGGATGGAAAGATCTAAAATTTTGCATTTTTATAGAATAGTGATATTCAAATATTCATAAATCAGTCAGTTTTAATGATTGATTTAGTTGATTAGATTGCAACACATTTTATTTAAAATATTAGTGTCTCAAGAATATTTTGTTAAATATGATTCACAGGGCAGAGGATCTATGCAAGAATTTCAAATTCGTAATTCATCGGAAATTTATTGACCGAAGTCACATAAATATAATTATTTACTTCCCCGAGACCATTTTATTAGCAGATATTGTCTATTACTAAAGTTCATAAATTAGATATTGAGTCCTGATTAGAATAGATATCAAGTATATATTTAAAAAAAGGTTAGCTTTAAATAAAACTGATTTGTTGAATTAATAATATAGATATTGTAAGAAATCACAGAAAACTTTTTCTAGCATTTATTTTTTAGGAAATTTCATATTTCATTCCATACAGATATGTGCTTTTTTAATTTTAATTTGCTGTAACAACTAATTTACTTTTTTTTTTTAAATTTGAGCTTTTGACAATGTGATGGCAACAATTTGATAAAAGCTAATCTTTTCCCAAGCACGAGTAATCTGCTCGTTCAAGTGGAATTTTATTTTTATTTTGTGTTTTATTGTGTGTTTTATTTTAAATAAATAGCTGGAAAATATGTTAAAATATAATTTAGAATTAATTAAAAATAGAAATTTAATTTAAATATAGGCATTATTGTAAAGATAATAGTTTGGAATTTAAGATGATGTAGAATTCATTTTTGTGCTGAAATACTTTCATAAGTTATCGTGAAAAGATGGAAACATTTCACCTAATTTTTAATTAATGAAAATTGTAAATGGAATATCAAAAATATCGCCGTGAGATGTACATTCCTATCCTCCGAAAATATGTATGCGCAAAGTGCTGTTGCTTTAACACTATGGCCTGTAGAATGCCAACGTACATACGCACGCACTCTCTCTCACACACACTTCATTTTATATATAAGTAAAGATATGATAATCGCTGAATCTAAGATTCTATCTTCATTCATTCGTTCAACATTTTTGTAAGAAAAAGCAAAATATACACGCTTTTTTCTCAATCAAATTTTGAAATATTAAATCCAAACTCCTTAATGATCATTATACCACGAACTATACAATTTAGAATTGGTAGTTTTATATTTATAATTATTTCAAATGAATAGGTGAGAAACTAAAATTTCTACCTGTGAAAGATTAATATTTAAATATACAGAGTGATTAAATTTAAAGTACTGGTGAATTAAAAATATGGCCATATAAAGATTAGAAAGCTATATCTTGATGGGATACTTTTCAAAATAAAAGAAGTTACCCGAATATTTTATTGAAATTTTTAAAAAACATTAATTCTTGTGAACTACTTGACGCCATTTTAGACTAATACATCATAAATTAGAAGATTTTTAAAAAATCGCTGACATAATTACTTTTATATTGCTTTTCTTGGAAATATATAAAAAACATGCTAAGAATTGCAACTCTTTTTTAGTCTGTAGCCAACCGGTTTAAAATTCGTTATTTTAAAAAACAGTTATAATAATTTGCATTAACCAGTGGGAGTGGTTTTCCGAAACTTTCTAATTAAAGTTTAAGCCCCTTAAAATTGCGGACCTAAAGTAAGGAAAGAATTCATTTCATGACATTGGTGAACAATAGTTATGAGATGTAAACCATAGCCTTGAATCGTAGCATTTTTACTGAATTTATCATGTGAGTATATGTTATCGATACCTTTTTGTCGACTGATTGAAACCGAAATCCGAAACGAAATTACAATTGTAGTCACAAGATCATACAGGTGGTTATCAAAATATGGAAATACCTTATATTTATAAAGAATCCTTAATTAGTATGGTGTATAACCGCATTTAGCATATAATACAACTTGGATTCACCTTGGAATAGATTCACATAAGTGTTTATTAGCGTTTAGAGGAATATTGTACCATTCTTCCTGGAGATATTGTGAAAGTTCTGGGAGAGATACTGGTGGAGGATATCGATTCCGTATTGAAAGCTTTAAAATAGACCATAAAGGTTGAATTATATTGAGGTCGGGTGATTGTGCGGGCCAAGGCAGATGTTTAACTTCATCCTCGTATTCATCAAATCATGAGTGAACAAGTTTCGCTGCAAGGATAAGTGCATTATCATCCTGGAAAATTCCATCTCTTGCAGGAAACAAAATGGGATAGGATGGACCTGGTCAGCTAAATCTTTTCTATATTTCTCCCCAGTGATCCTACCTTTCAGGGTTACGATTAGTCTAGCAGAAAACCACGACATGGCTGCCCATATCATGACAGATCCACCTCCATGCTTGACATTTGGAAGGAGACAATCATGATCATATGCTTGAGCAGGTGTCCTCCACATGTGCACCCATCCTGTTGTAGGGAAAAATTTGAAGCACGATTCGTCAGAGAATATTATTTGTATAACCATTATAGACATTTACTATTAACATCTGTGACAAGTGGGTTGAGAATTACTGCTCTGCCGTATATGTTCTGTTTATGAAGATGCCTTCTAACTGTAATCACTAACACTGGAAAATACAGATGGGTAGTGAATTCTGTGGCCATTTGTACTGCAGTTGTTCGCTTTTTTAGACATTACAATCTGCTTCAATAACCGGCGGTTTTTTCACTGTGCTTTTCTTTCAGTACACTATTTTGTTTTGCTGAGCGTGTTTTGCCGTGCTATGTGTATGCTGTCATGACTTTAGACATCGTACCTCTAGAAACGCCTAAAAGTTGGGATATTTCGATCACGCTTGCTCCAGCTAGACGGGCTTCAAGAATTTGGCCTCTTTTGTAGGAGAGATCAGACATTTTAAGCTTTTGAAAAAAATCCAAGAATTACAGAAAATTTATAAAGCTGACACATACTACCAGAATATATGCATTGCTATTTATAAAAAAAAACTGATGACTATTTTTATATTTTAATGCTTGCAAAGCGCGTTCAAAAATATCACTTTTATTCACAAGTGTTTCATTATTTTGATAACCACCTGTATATCGAATTTAATTGATTTTAGCCTTTATGTTTATTATACTTACATGCTTGTGAAAGTATGTATCGAAAGACGGTTAACTCGTTGATAGATTTGATTCAAATCTATCGAAGAGATAAATAATAATACGATAAAAATTGAAAATTTTGGTGTTAAACCTATCGCCCAATGCCTAATTATCCTAAATGGTGACCTAAATTTTATACACATAACTAATTGTCTTTTGTAGTTATCGAGTTCGTTTTATTCGAATAGCCAGCCAGCCAGAACGAAATTTATCTGAATAAATTTCGTTCGAAATATGATAGCAACTTCTAAATTTGATAGTAAGTTCAAGAACGAAATTTTATCTGCCTAGCTCAAAGAGTATTGGAAAACAGAGATAGACATTATACCATAAATATACTTTTCGGATTCAAAGAGATCGGAAACACTAAATTTGCCAAAAACTCAAGTTCGAATTTTTTTTATGCTTGCTTGGAATTGCAATGCTTCTTGAGAATACTATATTCAGAGCATTTTGAATGAAAATCATGAATAACAAGAATATGCCTTTATGGGAATAGAAGTGATAAATGTAATTTCGATTGCCAATCCAATTTGCGTTTGGGTTACAAGTAGTACAGAACTGCCTTTCCCCCCTCTTTTTTTTTGTAGAAGAATGGATTATTTATCTCTTTGCATTTGTTTAATTTATATACACATTTCTTTCAATGAAAGTCTTTCCTAATATTCTGACAAAAATTGTAAAGAAATTCGAATCTCTTATTCGAAACACTAAGCTTAATAATGATGTAGGATTAATTAATCTATTTTAATTAATTAAAAAATTATGCTTTTGATTATGCAGTTGCGTTAACATACGCAGAAAAATATTTAATATAGTTTCAACATGTACGAGTATAAATCAGGTAACTAAAAAAATAAAAATTACTGACCTAAAATATTCTTAAAAACTATTTAGAAGAAACAAAGTAAATATAAGACTCTTTAAACAATATAGCTATAATGTATGTCGTGATTTAATGATTAGACTTACTTTATTGGGTGAATTAAGAATATCAACGTAACGTAAAAGATTAATTAAAAATAAATACAATCAATCTTCCCATTGAGCCAACTGGTCGTTGAAGGTGTCTAGCATATCAATAAAAATAAATTATATAATCATAGAAAACTTTCAGATTGAAATTTCTTCAATTTTGCAGTAATTCCATTCAAAATAGTAAGTACTTACAATGTAACATGAGCTATATTTGCCACATCAGATCAGTTGTTACTACCTAGGTAAGCATTAAAATGGTTTATGAAAAAAAAATAATAATAAAAGTAATCAAAATAAATCTGTCTCTCTCTTTGCATAAATATGTGTGTTGGCTTACTGGATAGATCGCTATACTGGATATATTAAATTTGACACAGTCATAATTTAGAAGGTGAAAATGTTTTCCTGGGTGCGTATTTTTTTTTGAAATTTTGATTAATTAAAATTAAAAGGAATATAGGCATTCGCTCACGATAATTTCCGAAAATACTGCAGCACATCTTTTAAAAATTCAAAAGATTATCTTTCCAATAATACTAATTTAATCACGGTACAGCTTTTTTGGTCCATCTCTACTATTGATAAAGATGTTCGTCTCTCACTGAGTGCATAGGTTTTACCTCTCTATAGGACATACCATCAAGCATAGAAATATCAAATTTAGCACACGTACTTTGAAGATAGAAAAGTGCACTTCGGAGTTGTTTTTTTTCAAAAATTTTAATTAATTAAATAGTAAGCGAAATTTTAACATTTTTTCTGTGATAACTTAAGATAATGTAATAGCACAAAAGCAAGTTTTTCTTTTCGTAAACTTAAAAAAAAATTATATTTTTAATGATATCAGTTATTTTGTGACATAATTTTTTGAAAATATTTTAATCAATTTAAAAATATTTTCAAAAATATTTTACAAGGCTGCATTCCATTGTTGAAATGAAACTTAAATTGTATTCATTGTTGCTACTAATTTTCTATCTTTTCCTTTTTTCCATAATTGATGGTAAAAGTAGGAAGATTTGGCTATTTTTTTCATGCTAAGCATGAAATTTAAGGTAAGCTTTGAATAATTTTTTTAAAATTTTTTTTATTGTACTTACAATTAAGGAATTATTTCAAGATCAGTTAGAGGTGAAAAAATTTTTAAGATTGCGGGTATTTTTAAATACTGTTGCGCTTTCCTGTGATATAATTGAATATATAATGATATAGACTGAAATTTATTTAAGTGTGTGATACAATAAATAGAACAGTGTAAAGCTTCTAAAATTGTATGTTAAATATCTGTAAAAATTTGAATTTTAAAAATATTTTGGTGAGGAAGATGTTAAGACATAATTACTCAAAATATTTAACTGACATTTTTAGTAACCATTAATCCTATTAGTCCATTAATGGTTACCAAGGCTTGGAATTTCAATCAAATTTTTCAAAAAACAGTTTTATGCTTATTTTTTAACAAAATATATTACTATTGTAAAGAAGCTCATTTCGTTTCCATTGTTACGATAAATATTTCATATTTATTTTCTTCTTCATATTTATTTTTTATTTCTTTAATATTTATTTTTCTTCCATTATTGATAGTGAAAATATGAAGTTATGGCTTATTTTTCGTATGGTGTAAGTTTTTATTTAAATAATTTAATTAAATAATTTAATATACTTTTAATATACTTTTCAAAGTTTGTTATATTTACAATTAAATTTAATTTCAGAAATTAGTAGTGACGAATTATTTTCTTAAATGCATCCCTTTTAAAGTATTGTTCATCTTTGACGTTATATTATTGGATATTTAAGAACCATTTTTCATTCTTATTGCAGTGAATTAATGTATTTGTGGAATCAGAGATACTTTTATTAATAGGGCTTTGAGCCACTGCACAAGTAATAAAAACTATTCTATGATAGACATAAAACTTCAGTGTTGTATGATTTTACTTTCTATTCTTATATTTTAAAGGAAAACATTTAATTTCAGTGTGTAAGTTTCTGCATGAATTTAATCACTTCATCACATTTTTCAAATTAAATTTCAAATTTTAGGTGAGATGATAGAAAATTAAGAAGCCTCGCACTAACAACAACAAAATAGTGTAAGCCTTTTACAAAAGTATTACTTACTGCATGTCTATCACAATTTGAAGTTTAAAAACACTTTGCTTAGAGCACATTAAGATGCTACACATAATATTTAATTGAAAATTGTAGTTATCATAAATCTTAGTGAATCAACCAATCTCCAAAGGTGGCTAGAATTTAATACTAATATTTGATGGAATACTAAAGCAAGCGTATTTTTAAAATCATATATAATATTTTCCTGTGAGAGATACTTTTATGTAAAGCATTAATAATCTCAAATAAAATTACAGTTAAACTCTTATAATGCGCATTGTTTTTAATTAAAGTGAAAATGTTATTTTTAGCATACGATCCTAAATATCATGACTTATTAAATAATTACCAATATCACCAAACGATTTTTGGAAGCAGATGAAATTTAATCTATTTTCATAAATGATTAAAAACCTTTAATGAATGATAGCAAGATTTACTTAAGCATTGCCAGTGGTATCTTGGTTGCAAATAAATAAAATAATTTAAAGTGATCGACTATGTTTGAAACATTGAATAATTGGATTTTTTAAAATAATCTTTTACTATTTTTCAATGCAAATGTCAGGTATAAATACAAAAATGACTTAGCAGATTTTTCTCTTATAAATTTCATATTTTTTTTGAGCCGCAGAAGAATTTGCAGTTAATTTATTTTAAAGTCACTTGATCTAAATGGTAAATACTGTACTTCAAATTGTAATTCCGCAATTTTGTTTGCACACAAATTATAAGAGTAAGAATCTAGGAAAGGACACAAAAATCTAAGAAAAAATTGGAACTCAAGTAAATTAGGAGAGAAAATTAGTGTAAGCATGCATTTTTTTATTACTTTACAACTGAATTTTGACATAAACAATTACAATTAAAAAAATATTTCGCTATCTGAAAAAAAAAATTACCTCATTTCGTTGCCCCATATCATTTGAAATCCAGTTATAGTATGTTTGTTAGATTTTGATCGTTTTAAAGGTGATAAATTTTTATTGAATAAAATTTGAGAAAATGTCAGTTCAATATTTCCTCTAATATAAAAACATGGTTTCTATGGTTACAGGAGTTTAAAATTTCTCTTCACCAAAGATATGATTTCTCTTTTTTTCTTGTTTTGCAAGCGCTTCTTTTGTATTAGACAAAAAAAAATTTCTTTGTGTTTCTGCTTTTGGCAGAGAATGTCTTTTTGGAATCATTAGTTTGCTAGTTGTCATATATTGTCAATCCACTTAATATGTAGCTTCGTATTTTCAACTATAAACTGTTAATAACCGCTTACCTAAATTTACCTAAAAACGCAATTCAAAAATGCTTCGAGCTAGACGGTTGAAGTTTGATATGCGGCTTTTTAATCAAATTTCTGCATCAACTTTTAGCGACTTTTGATTGAAATATATTTGCAAAAAATTTGTTTAAACGGCTATCCGAGTACATGAGAAAACGACAACTTCAAAATTTAAGAAACTTCATTATTAAATTTTGTATGCAATTTTGCACTTAAAGTCTAAATCAAATCTCAAATGCAATTACTTCAAGAGACTGACCATTTATTTGCATCTTCATAGAAATTTAGAAAGTCAACAATTTGGATAAATCAAATTTCAAACAAAGCAATTAATGTGTAGGTTTCATGTATGCATGTAAACGCGATAACTCAGAAACTTTATGAATTAGCTAAATTAAATTTGGTATATAATCATGTAACTACAATCGTATCAAATTTTGGTTTTGATGGTTTAAAAAAAAAGCATTAAAATGAAGACTCTGTTTTCTTTACTAATACTGCTTAGAACAAAAGGCTCAGTGCAGGATTATGAAAATTAAGGAATGGGCACTTATGACACTTACGGCTTTTTCAAAGCCTAACATTTTTTTACGGAGGAGAAAAGGGGATGGTAATTTTATAAAATAGTATTCAATAAAGTTTCTGGAAGATATCCTTTCCCTCTGGTTTGAAATGTGAAATTGTTTAATTTTCTCCACTTCTTTTATTTTGTAGCAACTATAATAATACCCAATTTCTATTTTTAGCCAAAGTTATTACTTTGCGTTAATAACTAAGTCAAAATTCCTGTGATCCAATCTCTATAAAAATATAAAATAAAGTTGCCATTTTTTATCGCTTTCTTCGCTTCAGACAATTTCAAAATTATATGAATCGGACAAGATTGATTTTTTAATGTATATTTTATATTAATAAATGGAAAACTAAATGAATAAGATAAGAAAGAATAAGGAAATACATAAATTTTGAAAACCAAAAGATATTTGAATATTAACTATAGACATTTATCACGTGGGGCATTTTTTCAATTAATTTCATCCTATTTTCGCTCTGAAATATTACTCGTGCTTCTAACAATATCCTTTTTTCCATTTTGTCAATAAATCTATGATTATTTTGCTTACAAATTCTGAAAACGCAAAGTTTTGTTTCTATTTTATTAAAGGAAGTTGCCACGAAGAATGAGATAAATATAGTTTACTAAAGTGTTGCCTAAAGTTTCCTTTTTCCTGTTCGGGATTGGCGGTAACAGTTAGTGGCATCACAATTACACGGTTCGGTGTTGATACATAATCCTTCTTTTCACTTACAACAATAATTTTGACACCGCGTGCGTATCTGCATCTTTCACATTTGGTAATTATTTTTTATTATACATGCCTAATATCTAAAATTTTAATGTATTTTTTAAGTCATAAGTTACTTGTTAAATTAAGCAATAAATTTTTAGATTATAATACATTCTTTAATTAGGGAACAAATATTTTATAATTCTCGTATTCATGCTGAAATCGTGTATACTACGTTTGCTGCAATTTGTATAGGAATGACCTGTATTTATTCAGTTTCAAATTCAAAAATAAATAATAATATGGCATTTGTGTAATATTTTTCTTCCGTGACCTATTCCAATTAATGTAATTATTTTTTTGCATCCTTTTTTATTGAAATGTACTTAATTTGAACTAGTTATATTTGTTGTTGAAATGCTGAATAATTAGGTTATATTGGTAGAAATATTTAATTTTTTTGGACAATATTCAATTACAAACTAAATCCTCGAACTGTTAA